>WNWK01006484.1:0-105319 GCA_009830355.1 Cherax destructor
CGGCCCTAATTTTATTGAAACTCGATTATGGTGACCATATATATTCGGCAGCTTCTCCTGCCACTCTTTCCAGCCTTAATCCCATCCATCACCAGGGATTACGCTTATGCCTTGGTGCTTTTCGTTCTTCCCGGTTGAGAGCCTCTATGTAGAAGCGAACATTCCATCCTTGTCCGATCGTCGAGATGCACATTGCATTCGCTATTATGTTCGCTCTCATGACCTCCGCAATCCTTCCATGTATAGGATTGTTACAGATGTTAGTAGGCGCTCTTTATTTGTTCGTCGCCCCTGCTTACTTCGTCCCTTTTCTCTTCGTCTACATTCACTCGTGTCTTCCCTTCAGCTCCCACCTCTATATGTTCATGTGACATCTCCCTTTCCCCTACTCCCTTGGGAAGTTCCTGCTGTCCGTGTCTGTTCTATTTCTCTACCTTGCGCGAAAGCCCAACTACCTACGGCGCTTCGCTCTTTCTTTCTAGACCACTTCCGTTCTCATTCCCATGCCATCGCAGTATACACCGATGGTTCAAATTCATCTGACGGCGTCGGATTCGCAGCAGTGTTTCCGGACAGCGTTGTACGAGGGCATCTATTACCCTCGGCTAGCATATTTACGGCTGAATTGTATGCCATTCTTGTGGCACTTATCCGTATTGCATCTATGCCTGTATCACCATTTGTGGTCGTTTCAGACTCCCTTAGTGCTTTACAGGCTATCCGTAAAATTGATACACCTCACCCCCTAGTTCTTCGTATCCACCTTTGGTTACGCCGTATCTTTAGCAAGCATAAAGATATTGTCTTTTGTTGGGTCCCTGGTCATGTTGACGTACAGGGCAATGAACAGGCAGACACTGCTGCGCGATCAGCAGTACATGACCTTCCAGTTTCATATAGAGGTGTTCCTTTTACGGACTATTTTGCGGTCATTGCTACCCACCTTCGCACCCGTTGGCAACAACGCTGGTCTGACCTGCTGAATAACAAACTTCATTCTATTAAACCGGTTATAGGTTTCTGGCCTTCTTGTCACCAATGTCGAGGTTGGGAGACTACACTCTCCCGTCTTCGCATCGGCCACACTCGTCTTACTCACGGGTATCTCATGGAGAGGCTCCCTGCCCCTCTCTGTGAGCATTGTCAGGTTCCAGTGTCTGTTCGACATATCCTGTTGGACTGCCCACTCTATCAACGAGCACGCAGAATTTACCTCCAACGACGTCTTCGCTCTGCGGCCCTTTCTTTACCTTCCCTTCTTGCAGATGGACCCTCCTTTAATCCTGACTCTCTCGTTGACTTTTTGACAGAAACTGACTTACTACACAAACTCTGAAGATTATACCTCTAGCACCTCCCTCAGTCCCTTCTACCTCGATCTTTTGCTACCTCCACCCCTGCACTATCCACCGTCATCTTGCACTCCATACCCTACTAATCGTCCATCTCCCTCTTACAACCCACTCTCCCTGCATCCTACAATAACCTGCAGCGCTGTATAACCCCTGTGGTTTAGCGCTTCTATTTGATTATAATAATAATAATAATTAAAATTGATTCGTGTGGAACGCCACTTGTTACAGATCCCCACTCATATTTTACACCATTTATGCACACTGCTTCTTGTTAGTGAGCCATGACTCGATCCATGACAGCACTTTTACCCCAATACCATGAGCTGTCACTTTCTTTAATAATCTGTGGTACTCGATCATCAAAAGCCTTACTAAAACCCAAATATATATGATCAACAGCTTCAAATGCTGGTGAATCCATGCTGAGTATCATAGATCAAATTATGCTGATCAAGATGGCTTCTTATAATCTCAGCTATAATTGACTAGTAATTTCCCTACAATTGAGGTCAGGCTTATACAGCAGTAATTTGACGGTAACGACTTGTCCTCTGCTTTAAAAATAGAAATTACGTTTACCATCTTTCACATATCAGACACTACACCTGTTTGAAGAGATATATTAAATGTTAGCTAATTAAATGTTAGCTAATTATTCACAACGTTCCATGTTGTACTCTTTAAAAACCCTTGGAAAAAGTTTACCAGGGCCCGGGGATTTATTTTGCTTTAATGGGTCAACCTGTTTGAGTACCATATTCCTAATGACTGTGGTATTGTATAATTTATATTCAGGCCCATTATAAAAATTCATCCCTGGGATATTGTTAGTGTCTTGTGGGAAAACCGACAGGAAATAATTATTAAAATCGCGCACATTTCATTCTCATTGTAAGTTTCCCAGAGTTATTTTTAAGAAGAGCTATCTTTTTCTCTAATCTTTCGCTCTGTATAACTAGAAAACCCCTTTCGTGTGAGTTTTCGAATGATTTGCCACTTTTAATGCAGTCCTCTTAAGCTTTTATCCCCTTTAGAAGGAGGTAACGTGAGTGTGGTGGTGTCACAGGTGTAACAACAGTGAGGTCAGGTACAGGGTGAGGTGGTGTCACAGGTGTAACAACAGTGAGGTCAGGTACAGGGTGAGGTGGTGTCACAGGTGTAACAACAGTGAGGTCAGGTACAGGGTGAGGTGGTGTCACAGGTGTAACAACAGTGAGGTCAGGTACAGGGTGAGGTGGTGTCACAGGTGTAACAACAGTGAGGTCAGGTACAGGGTGAGGTGGTGTCACAGGTGTAACAACAGTGAGGTCAGGTACAGGGTGAGGTGGTGTCACAGGTGTAACCACAGTGAGGTCAGGTACAGGGTGAGGTGGTGTCACAGGTGTAACAACAGTGAGGTCAGGTACAGGGTGAGGTGGTGTCACAGGTGTAACAACAGTGAGGTCAGGTACAGGGTGAGGTGGTGTCACAGGTGTAACCACAGTGAGGTCAGGTACAGGGTGAGGTGGTGTAACAACAGTGAGGTCAGGTACAGGGTGAGGTGGTGTCACAGGTGTAACAACAGTGAGGTCAGGTAAAGGGTGAGGTGGTGTCACAGATGTAACAACAGTGAGGTCAGGTACAAGGGAGAGGAATTAATGAAGTTCAGTAAGAAATAAAGTGTAAGGTGATGAGGGAGGATGCATGGAGAAGTAATGGTCTGGGACCTGTGATGAGATGACGTGATCCTGATGTTGTCTTTGTGATTATTACTTATAAACTGTGTGTTTGTTTGTGTGTGTTTGTGTGTGTGTTTGTGTGTGTGTGTTTGTGTGTGTGTGTTTGTGTGTGTGTGTTTGTGTGTGTGTGTTTGTGTGTGTGTGTGTGTGTGTGTGTGTGTGTGTGTGTGTGTGTGTGTGTGTGTGTGTGTGTGTGTGTGTGTGTGTGTTTATACATGGAGAGTATATGGAGAGAAAAAGAGAGCAAATGAGAGAGTGGGTGAGATGTTATCAACGAATTTTGTTGAAAATAAGAAAAAGTTTTGGAGTGAGATTAATAAGTTGAGGAAGCCTAGGGAACGAATGGATTTAGCAGTTAAAAATAGGAGAGGAGAGTTATTTAATGGAGAGTTAGAGGTATCGGGAAGATGGAGGGAATATTTTGAGAAGTTGTTAAACGTTGGTGAAGACAGGGAAGCTGTTGATTTCGTGTATAGGGCAAGGAGGAATAACATCTTGTAGGAGTGAGGAAGAGCCAGTTGTGAGTGTGGAGGAAGTTCGTGAGGCAGTGGGTAGAATGAAAGGGGGTAAAGCAGCTGGGATTGATGGGATAAAGATAGAAATGTTAAAGGCAGGTGGAGATATAGTTTTGGAGTGGTTGGTGCTTTTATTTAATAAATGTATGGAAGTGGGTAAGGTACCTGGGGATTGGCAGAGAGCGTGCATAGTTCCTTTGTATGAAGGCAAAGGGGAATAAGTCTGTTGAGTGTACCTGGTAAAATGTATGGTAGTTATTATTGAAAGAATTAAGAGTAAGACGGAGAGCTGGATAGCAGATGAACAAAGAGGCTTTAGGAAGGGTAGGGGTGTGTAGACCAAATGAAACATATAGGTGAACAATATTTAGATAAGGGTAAAGAGGTGTTTGTGGCATTTATGGATTTGGAAAAGGCATATGATAGGGTGGATAGAAGGGGAATGTGACAGATGTTGCAGGTGTATGGAATAGGAGGTAGGTTACTGAAAGCAGTGAAGAGTTTTTCCGAAGATAGTGAGGCTCAGGTTAGAGTATATAGGAGAGAGGGAGACTTTTTCCCAGTAAAAGTAGGCCTTAGACAGGGATGTGTGATGTCACTGTGGTTGTTCAATATATTTATAGATGGAGTTGTAAGAGAAGTGAATGTGCGGGTGTTGGCAAGAGGTGTGGGGTTAAAAGATAAAGAATCTAACACAACGTGGGATATAGGAAAGAGTAAGGTGATGAGGGTAAAAAGATTAGGTGAAAGATTGGATATCAGATTGGAGGGAGAGAGTATGGAGGAGGTGAATGTATTCAGATATTTAGGAGTGGATGTGTCAGCAGATGGGTCTATGAAGGATGAGGTGAATCATAGAATTGATGAGGGGAAAAGGGTGAGTGGTGCACTAAGGAGTCTGTGGAGACAAAGAACTTTGTGGAAGCAAAGAGGGTAATGTATTAGAGTATAGTTATACCAACACTCTTATATGGGTGGTGAATGTTGCAACAAGGAGAAGGCTGGAGGCAGTGGAGATGTCATGTCTGAGATCAATGTGTGGTGTGAATATAATGCAGAGAATTCGTAGTGTGGAAATTAGGAGGAGGTGCGGGATTACCAAAACTATTATCCAGAGGGCTGAGGAGGGGTTGTTGAGGTGGTTCGGACATGTAGAGAGAATGAAACAAAGTAGAATGACTTCGAGAGTGTATAAATCTGTAGTAGAGGGAAGGCGGGGTAGGGGTCGGCCTAGAAAAGGTTGGAGGGAGGGGGTAAAGGAGGTTTTGTGTGCGAGGGGCTTGGACTTCCAGCATGCGTGCGTGAGCGTATTGGATAGGAGTGAATGGAGACAAATGTTTTTTAATACTTGACGTGCTGTTGGAGTGTGAGCAAAGTAACATTTCTGAAGGGATTCAGGGAAACCGGCAGGCCGGACTTGAGTCCTGGAGATGGGAAGTACAGTGCCTGCACTCTGAAGGAGGGGTGTTAATGTTGCAGTTTTATAACTGTAGTGTAAGAACGCCTCTGGCAAGACAGTGATGGAGTGAATGATGAAAGTTTTTTCCTTTACGGGCCACCCTGCCTTGGTGGGAAACGGCCGATGTGTTAATAATAATAAAAAATATATGTGTGTATATATATATATATATATATATATATATATATATATATATATATATATATATATATATATATATTATAAACATACACACGGGGCTATGAATCGACCCCTGCAACCATAATTGAGTACGTACACACACACACGTGCGTACGTACGTTCTTGACATGTTAGACAGACAGGGAGTTAATTTCACTGATGTCTACACAGACAGTTCAGTAACAGTAATAGTGAGTCTTGCATGCTAAGACAATTACTGTACCCGCAGTGCTTGGTAACATTGTGTGAGGGAGGGGGAGTTGTGGTAGGTGTAGTGGGGCAGTTGTTGTGAGGGGGAGTTGTGGTAGGTGTAGTGGGGCAGTTGTTGAGGGGGAGTTGTGGTAGGTGTAGTGAGGGGGAGGAATATTGCGAGGGATTGTGTGGTAAGGGTAGTTCTGAGGGAGGTAGTGGCGGCACACTACCCATCCTTTCCACTCTTAATCTGTCTTTGCCTAATTTAACTCTTTATTCTACCTTCCCCTCTTAATGCTCTCCCCTTCTTTGTTTACCAGTATTCTTTTCCCCTCTTTCACTCCCTTACTCTTTTTATTTCCTTCCCTCCCTCCCTTCTCCTATCCCCTCTGTCGTATTCCCTCTCATTTTCCTTCCCTCCCTCGTCTCTCCCTTCCCTCCCTCGTCTCTCCCTTCCCTCCCTCGTCTCTCCCTTCCCTCCCTCGTCTCTCCCTTCCCTCCCTTACTTGTAGATTTAAGTCTTGTCATACAATAAGGTGTATTTTTACTCTTTTTCCCTTCACCCCCTTTCTTTCACAAGCTTCCCCCTTACCCCCTCTCTTCTCAAATCTTCTCTCCCCTTATCCCCTTTCACCTCACTTCCACCCTTTCTTCCCCACACTCCCCATCTCTTCCCCTTCTCTACACTCCTTTTCCCAGTCCTTCCCTTCCCCCCCTTCTTCCGTACCTTTAGTCGGGTGGTGGGGAGACCTGCGTGTTCAGTGCTGGTTCTCAGTGGAGCAGAGTTCCTGCTCTTATTAGGACACCTTAATTGTGTTGGCGCGTGTCTTAGTGTGTGTTGTGGTGCAGCAAGTGTGACGTCTCTGTGGATGAGAGAGAGAGAGAGACAGACAGACAGACAGACAGACAGAGCGATGAAACTGTCAGGCAGACAAACGTAGGCGGAATGACATGATTTCACCCACCAGAAGCCTGTTTTTTTCTCTCTGTCTCTGTCTCTCTCTGCTGTCTTCCATCTCTCTCCTCGGGTCTCTCTCTCTCTCTTCTCTCTCTCTGCTCTCTCTCTCTCTCTTCTCTGTCTCTCTCTCTCTCTCTCTCTCTCTCTTCTCTCTCTCTCTGTCTCTCTCTCTCTCTCTCTCTCTCTGCTCTCTCTCTCTCTTCTTCTCTCTCTCTCTCTCTCTCTCTCTCTCTCTCTCTCTCTTCTCTCTCTTCTCTCTCTCTGTCTCTCTCTTCTCTCTCTCTCTCTCTCTCTCTCTTCTCTCTCTCTTCTCTCTCTCTCTCTTCTCTCTCCTCTCTCTTCTCTCTCTCTCTGTCTCTCTCTCTTCTCTGTCTCTCTCTCTGTCTCTCTCTCTGTCTCTCTCTGTCTCTCTTCTCTCTCTCTGTCTCTCTCTGTCTCTCTGTCTCCTCTGTCTCTCTCTCTGTCTCTCTTGTCTCTCTCTGTCTCTCTCTCTCTCTGTCTCTCTCTCTGTCTCTCTCTCTGTCTCTCTCTCTCTCTGTCTCTCTCTCTCTCTGTCTCTCTCTCTCTCTCTGTCTCTCTCTCTCTCTCTCTGTCTCTCTCTCTCTCTCTCTCTCTCTCTGTCTCTCTCTCTCTCTCTCTCTCTGTCTCTCTCTCTCCCCCCCCATCTCCTTTTTACCGTTCCTCCTTTTAATGATAAGGTTAACCTTTTCTTGTGTACTGTTCCATTATGGACCATCCACCCGCGGTGGACCATCCACCCGTTTTGGACCATCCACCCGTTTTGGACCATCCACCCGCGGTGGACCATCCACCCGTTTTGGACCATCCACCCGCGGTGGACCATCCACCGGCAGTAACTGCTCTCACTTGTACTTTCGCCTGGTATATAAACTCTCCACACAGATAACTCGCACATGGGAGAGAGAAACGTTACCGCGACGTTTCGGTCCGACTCTGTTAATGGTCCAAGTCGGACCGAAACGTCGTCGTAGACTTTTCTCTCTCCCATGAGCGGGTAATTTGTGTATTATCCCAGTCAGGGTATTGCGCCATTTTGTTCTTCATGAACACTTCTCGTGTTCTCTACTGACTTAAAGTTGAACATTGTCATATATAAAGTTTTCACAGCGCATTAAAGTCAGTAAACTAGTTTATTTTTTTTCATTTGATTATTGGATGCATAAGTTATTTTAAATGGTCTTTGAGGGCTTACAGATGTTGTGACTGATTATCGGATATCCGCATCCGCGGAACATCCGCACAATTTCTTACATCCGAATCCGCATACGCATTTTACTGTAAACAGATATCCGCATCTGCATCCACATCCACACAATTTCTTACATCCACATCCGCAAAATAAGTAAGACATCCTCATACACATCCGTATCCGCGGATGTCTAAATTTTCACTTCCGATACATCTCTACAGTACTTTATGTAGATGGTACGGTATGACGACATAACGAAGGTACGGTATGTAGATATAACGAAGGTACGGTATGTAGATATAACGAAGGTACGGTATGTTGATATAACGAAGGTACGGTATGTAGATATAACGAAGGTACGGTATGTTGATATAACGAAGGTACGGTATGTAGATATAACAAAGGTACGGTATGTAGATATAACGAAGGTATGGTATGTAGATATAACGAAGGTACGGTATGTTGATATAACGAAGGTACGGTATGTAGATATAACGAAGGTACGGTATGTTGATATAACGAAGGTACGGTATGTAGATATAACAAAGGTACGGTATGTAGATATAACGAAGGTACGGTATGTAGATATAACGAAGGTACGGTATGTAGATATAACGAAGGTGGAAAAATAAACACATAAGCAGTATAATGTGATCCTTTATTGACAACGTTTCGCCCACGCAGTGGGCTTTATCGAGTCACAGACAGATCTACCTCGATAAAGCCCGACTGGTGGAAACACGTTGTCAATAAAGGGTCATATACTGCTTGTGTTATTTTCCATTGTGTCGGTATTTTATACCATTTATTTCCATAACGAAGGTACGGTATGTAGATATAACGAAGATACGGTATGTTGATATAACGAAGATACGGTATGTTGATATAACGAAGATACGGTATGTTGATATAACGAAGATACGGTATGTTGATATAACGAAGATACGGTATGTTGATATAACGAAGATACGGTATGTTGATATAACGAAGGTACGGTATGTTGATATAACGAAGGTACGGTATGTTGATATAACGAAGATACGGTATGTTGATATAACGAAGGTACGGTATGTTGATATAACGAAGGTACGGTATGTTGATATAACAAAGATACGGTATGTAGATATAACGAAGGTACGGTATGTAATAATATTGGTAGAATTACCGACAATATGTTAAGTAAAAGGACACAAATGCAACTAATGTGACATTTTATTGTGGCAACGTTTCGCTCTCCATGTGGAACACTCCTACAGGCCTTCTATATTTCAACCTCCAGCATAAAATGTTTGTCTAACCTATTGTTATACTACCCAAGTATTTGTTTTATCACCTTTTACTCATGTGCATATTGATTGTTCTACCTTATTGTATTACTACTACTACTACTTATCACTACTACCTCGACCACCACTAGTATTTCACCTCACTTTGAGAGTATATAATAGCCACTGTGTCCATGTAACGCTTGTAACGGCTTGAGAAAGCTCCTGGAGAGCGAAACGTTGCCACAATAAAATGTCACATTACATAAGAACATAAGAATGGAGGAACACTGCAGAAGGCCTACTGGCCCATACAAGGCAGGTCCTTATCAAAACCACCACTACCTAAGAATTTACTCCTGTACTCCGACACTAATCAAACCCAGCCCCTCCCACTCATATATTTGTCAATCTCTTTTAAAGCCACCCAAGGTCCTAGCCTCTATCACCTACTCGGAAGATTGTTCCACGCATCTACAACTCTGTTCGAAACCAGTACTTGCCTATGTCCTTTCTAAATCTAAATTTATCCAATTTAAATCCGTTATTTCTCGTTCTTACTTGGTTCGATATCCTCAGTATTTTATTAATATCTCCTTTGTTTATGCCCATCATCCACTTGTACACCTCGATGATATCTCCTCATTCTACGTCTTTCCAGAGAGTGGAGATTCAATGCTCTAAGTCTATCTTCATACGGGAGATTTCTTATACTGTAAATCATTTTAGTCATTCTTCTTTGTATGTTCTCAATGAATCTATATCCATCCTGTAGTAAGGAGACCAAAACTGAGCTGCATAATCCAAATGAGGTCTCACTAGTGATGTATAGAGTTGTAAAATAACTTTTGGACTTCTGTTGCTTATACTTCTTGAAATAAATCCTAGTAATCTGTTAGCCTTATTGCGCACACTTAGGCACTGTTGTCTTGGCTTTAGATTTCTGCTTACCATGACTCCAAGTCTTTTCACATTCTGTATGATCAAGCTCAACTTCACCTAGTTTATAAATTCGAGGATATTTTCATTACCAACGACTAGCACCTTACACTTGTCCACATTGAACTTCATCTGCCACTTTTCTTAAACTTCATCTGCCACTTTTAGTTGCATTTGTGTCCTTTTACTTAACAAGGTACGGTATGTTGATATAACGAAGATACGGTATGTAGATATAACGAAGGATAACCCCGTATAGTCAGACACTGTGACCAGTAAAGTCACTGTGACCAGTAAAGTCACTGTGACCAGTAAAGTCACTGTGACCAGTAAAGTCACTGTGACCAGTAAAGTCACTGTGACCAGTAAAGTCACTGTGACCAGTAAAGTCACTGTGACCAGTAAAGTCACTGTGACCAGTAAAGTCACTGTGACCAGTAAAGTCACTGTGACCAGTAAAGTCACTGTGACCAGTAAAGTTAAACACTTCCACTGGGATCCCTAAGACTCATTATAACTTAGTGGTATTCACATACCAATCCTCTTTCAACTTTCCTTCCGTCTTGCATAATTATGAGAACAAACAAAAAGGGGGTCAGCATTGGTGCCAGAGTGCCCAGACGTTTAGCTCTGTTGTGCCTCACTTGGATATCTGTATTGCCGTGATGTTTCGCCTACACAGCAAACCTCTTCAGTAGCCTGTATTGCATGTTCATGAATGTTATACAATACCGACAAGATGTAAATAGGTGTCAGCTGATAGGAACCCGTCCCTATCAGCTGACACCTATTTACGCGCAAGCCTCCTTGCCTGTTCTTCAGAACCTCCACACCTACGGTGCTGAACACTCCAACTCCAAGGCTGAGGCACTGATTACCTCATCTTTTGTATATAGTTCTACTGTCTTGAAGTTTTGTCCTTGAATTTGTATTGATAAAGCCACTGGTGGGCGAAACGTCTACAATAAAGATACCCAGATGTTGCCTGTATTGGACTGAATAATTCTTGTACTGCACAGACTAAACGTTTCGACGCTAAGAATACCTGGGTGTTACACATACCATACACATCAACGTGTGGGTTTTGTATACTCTTGTTTAAAAGCACACGTAAGCAAACACTAGCACATATTTACTAGGAAACGTTTCGCTCCTGGGACCTTGATCACTTCTAGCACACACTGTGTTAGAAGTGATCAGGGTCCCAGGACCGAAAAGTTTTCTAAGAAATATGACCTAGTGTTTAATCACTCGTGTTTGTAAACCAATTTATCTTTATCTGTTACCAAAGTTTGTATACTTTGTCAGGAAACTTGTTCATCGTTATCCTCTATCATAATAACATCCATACTTGCCCATCCCGTACAGTCCGTCTCAAATACAACCTACTCAACTTTGGAGAGTTGCGTAGGAGTCTACTCCTACGCAACTCTCCAACTCCAAACACCCTTTCTATCCTGTTACTCAAGCCTACTTAACTGAATGTCCCTTCCCTACTCGACTTTCTCCACCCGACTCTCCACCCTTTGTTTACTAACGTACTCTTTACCCAGGTAGATCTGTTTGTGACTTGATAAAGCCCACTGTGTGGGCGAAACGTTGTCAAAGGATCGCATTATACTGAATTTGTGCCTATTATTTCCATGATAGTTTAACTCATACACTTTGAGTAATTACTGGGTGTTGGCGGCGTCAGTAGGGTGAAGTTAAGTGGTAGTCTGGTCAGGTATCGTCACCGCCAGTTCCACTTAACTTTTTCTTCCCCTGGAATAATTAGTTCATGAATAACAAGCTCAGGAAAGATCACCTAGCCTTGACGTCACCCTAATACCTCTGTTTTTTGCACATCAGTTGACATCACTTCAGAATAACCACTGAAGATCGCCTAGCCATGACCTCCCCTAATACTTATCTTATTGAAGAATGAGACATCTGTGCTACATTTGGGAATTTTTATTGAGGAAATGTTTCGCCAACCAGTGGCATCAGTCCAATACAGAGATGAACGGTGGGACATAAGGGGGAGTTTGAGGTAATCAGTCCCTCAGAGTGGACGGACTGAACATATCGACTCCACGCTGGGACACTGATTACCTCAAACTCCTCCTCTTTCACCTTTTTTTCCTTGTATTGGACTGATGAAGCCACTGGCTGGCGAAACGTTTCCTCAATAAAGATTCCACAATGTTGCACAAGTGTCTCATTTACATCACTTGTCTTATTCACATCAGTTGACACAACTCCAGAATGTATTCATATTGGTAGAATTACCGACAATGTTAAGTAAAAGGACACAAATGCAACTAATGGGACATTGTGGCAACGTTTCGCTCTCCAGGAGCTTTGTCAGGCTTGACAAAGCTCCTGGAGAGCGAAACGTTGCCACAATAAAATGTGACATTAGTTGCATTTGTGTCCTTTTACTTAACTCCAGAATGACCAGCTCAGGTTAGGTAAGGTTTGTCAGGAAACAGGACAAGTGTTTCCTGACGCGGGTCTTAGATGATGACCTGCCGTTGGAGCTTTTGATCATCTGACCGAGGCCTTCCGCTGGCTTACCGCTCCACCCCTTTAAAAATTATGGTCAGTTATAACCATTTAGTTACCAGCTCAGGTTGATCGTATGTCCACGACATTCCCTAATACCTTTTCCCTGTCTCATTACGTTGATCAAGTCTTCGTGCGACGTTGATGTATCCTTGACATAAGTATAAGGATGAATAAGGGAGATACGATTACGATATACAAAATATTAAGTTGAATTAATATGGCGTATAGAAGATAGACGATTAAAAATATGAATAAAGTGCAATGAACACTTGTTAATACTCAATAGTATCCCACATAGACACAAACTCGGGAGATCAGCTGATCTGTATATTTCGACCCCTTTCTGGGATCCTCTTCAGAAAAATACAGATCAATTAACTGAGTTTGTGCCTCCACGCGGGTTATTACTGAGCATTTAAAATGTATATAGATATTCTCTTTATGATAGACAGTACGTCATTGTCGCGAAGACAGTCAAATAGGTGACTGATTCTGCACTCTCTAGAAATACCTAGAATTAAGAGGGATGTGATTGAGGTGTATAAATGGAAAACAGGAATAAATAAAAGGAATGTAAATAACGTGCAAAAAATATCTAACCAAGACAGGACTCGCACCAGTGGTTCAAGCTGGGAAAAATTAGTAATAGAGTAATAGTTGTGGATGAGTGGAACAAACTCCCGAGTAGCATCATTGAAGCTAAAACCTTGAGTAGTTTTAAAAAATAGGTTAGACAAGTACATGAGTGGGTGAGAGTTGGACCTGCCTAGCTTGGGCCAGTAGTGACACCACCTACGACTGTTGCACTTCTACTGCCTACGGTATATAAGCTGCCTCTTCGCACATATGCTGTATTCTTTTCAATATTGAGGGACTGACTACATCGACTCAAGGCCGAGGGACTGATTACCTCAAACTCCTCCGTTTCTTCACGATTCTCCTTTGTATTGGACTGATGAAGCCACTGTGTGGCGCAACGTTTCCTCAATAAAGATACCCAAGTGTTGCATATGTGTGTAATTTATCAGTCCTGCAGCAGTGCTCTTTCTTATGTTCTTTTTAACGAAATGTTAAACAGTGATAATGTTGCTAGTGCGCTCAGTGCGTTCCGGTTTTCTGTTTGCGTTCCGGTTTTCTGTGCGTTCCGGTTTTCTGTTTGCGTTCCGGTTTTCTATTTTGCGTCCCGGTTTTCTGTTTGTGTTCCGGTTTTCTATTTTGCGTCCCGGTTTTCTGTTTGTGTTCCGGTTTTCTATTTTGCGTCCCGGTTTTCTGTTTGCGCCTCAGAACTTTTTATCACCTTTACCTTACATTTCATTTACTTCCATTGTGGTATAATTAGTTATTTTTATGCGTAGAAGACAAAACATAACTAAACCTGACCTAACTTAATGTATATCTGCGAAGTACATGTGAAAAAGTCACATAGAATTGGCATGGTTGATAAATTGGTTGATAAATGAGAGACTTGTGGAACCACTGGGTGTCTTTATTGCTATACAGTCTTCCCAAGTTTTCATGTTTCATAGTCTGGAACAATGCTCCATAGTCTGGAACAATGCTCCATAGTCTGGAACAATGCTCCATAGTCTGGAACAATGCTCCATAGTCTGGAACAATGCTCCATAGTCTGGAACAATGCTCCATAGTCTGGAACAATGCTCCATAGTCTGGAACAATGCTCCATAGTCTGGAACAATGCTCCATAGTCTGGAACAATGCTCCATAGTCTGGAACAATGCTCCATAGTCTGGAACAATGCTCCATAGTCTGGAACAATGCTCCATAGTCTGGAACAATGCTCCATAGTCTGGAACAATGCTGCATAGTCTGGAACAATGCTGCATAGTCTGGAACAATGCTGCATAGTCTGGAACAATGCTGCATAGTCTGGAACAATGCTGCATAGTCTGGAACAATGCTGCATAGTCTGGAACAATGCTGCATAGTCTGGAACAATGCTCCATAGTCTGGAACAATGCTCCATAGTCTGGAACAATGCTCCATAGTCTGGAACAATGCTGCATAAGCTCTGCGAACAATGCTGCATAGTCTGGAACAATGCTGCATAGTCTGGAACAATGCTGCATAGTCTGGAACAATGCTGCATAGTCTGGAACAATGCAAGTCGACAATGCTCATAGTCTGGAACAATGCTCCATAGTCTGGAACAATGCTCCATAGTCTGGAACAATGCCCAGCTAAAATGTCTGGAACAATGCTCCATAGTCTGGAACAATGCTCCATAGTCTGGAACAATGCTCTATAGTCTGGAACAATGCTCCATAGTCTGGAACAATGCTCCATAGTCTGGAACAATGCACCATAGTCTGGAACATTGCTTCTGCTGCCTGGTCTGTACTCGACTGAAGAAGCCTACTGTGTAGGCGAAACGTTTCGGAATAGAGATACTTAACTGTTACACATGTGTCTTATCAATTTGTCGGTACTGTGTACTATTATGATATTGACACATGTGATGAGGTTCCCTATGGCTCATTAGTGAGAGCATTCGACTCATAATAGCAAAGATCTGAGTGCAATTCCCGGCATGGAGATGTATGGTATAAACCTTGGTAATAAATACTGAAAAATTTATTTAGAAAGACACGTGAGCAAAGACTTGGGCATATTTATTAGAAAACGTTTCGGTCCTGGGATCTTGATCAAGGTCTCAGGACCGAAATGTTTTCTAATAAATATGTCCTAGTGTTTGCTCACGTGTCTTTCTAAATCATTGGAGATACGTATGGGCAAGTTTCCTTACACACACCCCTGCCCCTGCCCCCTGCCTCCTGCCTCTTTCCCCTGCCCATTTCTTTGTCTAAGTTTCAGGGTTCTTGGTTTGCAGATCAGTGCACTGTACAATGCACGTATCGAACATCGCAGCTCCAAAAAACGAAGTAAACAAACACTGGATCTCAGAGCAAATGGTAAAGGTTTAGAATTTCCCTCTTGTCCTTCTATCCTCTAATGTCGCCTCTAATGTCCTTAACTTCGGGAATAGTCTCATATGTCCTTAACTTCGGGAATAGTCTCATATGTCCTTAACTTCGGGAATAGTCTCATATGTCCTTAACTTCGGGAATAGTCTCATATGTCCTTAACTTCGGGAATAGTCTCATATGTCCTTAACTTCGGGAATAGTCTCATATGTCCTTAACTTCGGGAATAGTCTCATATGTCCTTAACTTCGGGAATAGTCTCATATGTCCTTAACTTCGGGAATAGTCTCATATGTCCTTAACTTCGGGAATAGTCTCATATGTCCTTAACTTGGAATAGTCTCATGTCCAACTCGGGAATAGTCTCATATGTCCTTAACTTCGGGAATAGTCTCATATGTCCTTAACTTCGGGAATAGTCTCATATGTCCTTAACTTCGGGAATAGTCTCATATGTCCTTAACTTCGGGAATAGTCTCATATGTCCTTAACTTCGAAGCATGAACTAGTCTCATATGTCCTTAACTTCGGGAATAGTCTCATATGTCCTTAACTTAGGGAATAGTCTCATATGTCCTTAACTTCGGGAATAGTCTCATATATCCTTAACTTCGGGAATAGTCTCATTACCAACCTCTGCGCTTTCTCAAGTTTCCTGGTATGTTTTATCAAGTGTGAGTTCCATACTGGGTTCAAAAGATGGGCTCCTCCTCCCCACACACACGTATATACACCCTCCAACCACAAATAGATGAGTACAAATATGTAAGTATACACACATAAACATATACATATAAGATCAAGAGATAATAGGTAAGACCCTTGTGGGGTGAGCGGGGAAGTGGGGATAGTAGAAGAATAGGCTGGTGAGAGGAATATTTGTTAGTGTGAGGGATAGTACCAGGGCTTAACCCAGTTGCTAGGCAGATAGTGGTTCAAGAGTTTGGACGCGGCTTGGGAGTGCTGGTAGGCTAGCGAGCAAGGGGGCGTAAATTGAGACACTGCAGGCCAAGGTCTAATCGACATATGCCTACCTGGAGTGCATTCCGGGGATCGACGTCCCCGCGGCCCGGTCTATGATCAGGCCTCCTGGTGGATCAGTGCCTGATCAACGAAGCTGTTACTGCTGGCTGCACGTAGTCCAACGTACGAACCACAGCCCGGCTGATCAGGCACTGACTTTAGGTATCTGTCCAGCTCCCTCTTGAAGACAACCAGAGGTCTGTTGGTAATGCCCCTTATGGTTGGTGGGAGGCTGTTGAACAGTCTTGGGCCCCGGACACTTATTGTCTTTCTCTTAGTGTACCAGTGGCGCCCCTACTTTTCACTGGGGGTATTACAAAATGTTAACTAACACACACACATGCATAGATAATCCTAGATTCGCCAAATGATTATTCGCATCTAGGGTAAGTTAGCTGATGTCTTTTCACATTAATAATTTTATGGGGGTTTTAAGCGATGTAGGTAATTTTAACTTGGTATGGTATTTGTTTTTGAGTGTTTATGTTCGTTGCTTTTATTGCTTGCTAGTTTTATCCTTGTTTTTATTGTGTTGTGTATATATTTTTTATAGTTGTGAGCGCTGAATGACTTACGTGGTCAGGACTCCGTAAATATCATAACCATTATGGAGATTAATGGTATAAAATACCGACACGATGCGATCTTTTATTGACTACGTTTCGCCCACACAGTGGGCTTTATCAAGTCACAAACACATCTGTTTGTGACTTGATAAAGCCAATTGTGTGGGCGAAACAGTCAATAAAGAATCGCACTATATTTCATTTGTCTATTTTCCATCATAACCATTACTACGGTGATGTACCTCTGCCAGTATGCTCAGTACTGTGCGCCCACTGATGTTCGTCTTTGTGAGAGTTGTAGCTTCTGTTTCCAAATCTGTACTCGGGTTCTAGTCTTTTTTTTACTGTCTCAGTTTTCATAACTTTGCGTTTCTTTTGGAAAGAATTCCAGTAGGAACTTGCATGAGCAACTCTGCCATGTGTCCAGGTTCAGTTGTGGCCCTGGCTTGCCCTTCCCGTGTTTGTTTTTCCCCTTAATTTGACATCACCTGACAGGTGTACACAAGCCTGCCCCTCATCCGACTTGTCGTACACGTATACCAGAAAAGGTACCAGTCTCAGTACCTAGCCCTCCTCCTGAAGAGTCACTGTTCTTCACAGTATGTATTTTATTTACCTTCCCTCTTAGTCCTGCTTTTTTCTGGTTAATGATCCAGTCTCCGTTAATGACCTTTAGCTAATTTATCAGTCTTATCATGCAGTAGTAATTTGATGTGCTAGGGGATCCATAGGAATTGTAAATACATGTTTATTACGTGAGTGAAGTGTATTCAGTGGGTGACTTGGGAAGTGAGAGGGGAAAGGTGAGACATGTTCATGGACTGGTTATTCTTGAGTCAGTTTAAGTGGTAGGGGTGACAGTATTGATGACGGGGGCATCAACAGTGACAGTGGTAGGGACAGTAGTATTGATGGTTAGGGTATTAACAGCAGCAATGGTAGGGGCGACAGTATTGATGACGGGGGCATGTGGTGGGTAATGGGTTGCAATAATGGCGGCGTGTGGGGGTGCGGGGGTCTTGGTTTACGACGCCATTAAAGCCTTCAAGTTGGAACATTGTGAAGATTCTTGTCTTCTCACCTCATTTGTGTTATTACTGTTGTTGAAGCGTGTGACCTCAGCTCCTGGGGTGTCCTCATGCTGGTGAAGGGGCTCTTCATCCAGTCATTTGGAGGTACTCTTCATAGTATAGGGCTTCCCTTTGCCTGTAATACCACTAGTAGTAGTAGTAGTAGTAGCAGTAGTAACATTAGTAGTAGTAGCATTAGTAGTAGTAGCAGTAGTAGTAGTAACATTAGTAGTAGTAGCAGTAGTAGTAGTAACATTAGTAGTAGTAGCATTAGTAGTAGTAGCATTAGTAGTAGTAGCATTAGTAGTAGTAGCATTAGTAGTAGTAGCATTAGTAGTAGTAGCAGTAGTAGTAGTATTAGTAGTAGTAGCATTAGTAGTAGTAACATTAGTAGTAGCAGTAGTAGTAGTAACATTAGTAGTAGTAGCAGCAGTAGTAGTAGCAGCAGTAGTAGTAGCATTAGTAGTAGTAGCATTAGTAGTAGTAGCAGTAGTAGTAGCATTAGTAGTAGTAGCATTAGTAGTAGTAGCATTAGTAGTAGTAACATTAGTAGTAGTAGTAGCAGTAGTAGTAGTAGTAACAGTAGTAGTAGCAGCAGTAGTAGTAGCATTAGTATTAGTAGCATTAGTAGTAGTAGCATTAGTAGTAGTAGCATTAGTAGTAGTAGCATTAGTAGTAGTAGCATTAGTAGTAGTAGCATTTGTAGTAGTAACATTAGTAGTAGTAACATTAGTAGTAGTAGTAGTAGTAGCATTTGTAGTAGTAACAGTAGTAGTAGCAGTAGTAGTAGTAGCAGTAGTAGTAGTAGCATTAGTAGTAGTAGTAGCATTAGTAGTAGTAGTAGCAGTAGTAGTAATAGTAGCATTAGTAGTAGTAGTAGTAGCATTTGTAGTAGTAACATTAGTAGTAGTAGTAGTAGTAGCAGTAGTAGTAGTAGCATTTGTAGTAGTAACATTTGTAGTAGTAACATTAGTAGTAGTAGCAGTAGTAGTAGCAGTAGTAGTAGCATTAGTAGCAGTAGTAGTAGTAGTAGTAGCATTAGTAGTAGTAGCATTAGTAGTAGTAGCATTAGTAGTAGTAGCAGTAGTAGTAGTAGCAGTAGTAGCATTAGTAGTAGTAGCATTAGTAGTAGTAGTAGCATTAGTAGTAGTAGTAGCATTAGTAGTAGTAGTAGTAGCAGTAGTAGTAGTAGCAGTAGTAGTAGTGTAGCAGTAGTAGTAGTGCATTAGTAGTAGTAGTAGCAGCATTAGTAGTAGTAGCATTAGTAGTAGTAGCATTAGCAGTAGTAGCCGTAGTAATAGTACTTGAGGCTTTTTTTTTTTTTTGCTGTTCTTATTCTACTTTTTAGTTTTGGGACGATACCAAAAATTTTGCCGATACCGTTACTTGGTTTTATGCCGATATCATCAAAATTAACCATTACTAGTATATACTGATTTTTAGGCACACCCCTACTGCTTTTATTGAGGTAGAGCGTTGGTTTTTCAACCAGGTAGTGGCCATTAATACACAGGGTATGGTGACGGAGGACCGGAGCGAGATGTTGCCTGGTACACTCGCTACGCCACTCAACTACACAACAAACTTACACTAAACCCCACGTGGACAATCATATACATTCATTAAATTGGCAGTCTGAGTCCAGACGTTTGTTCAGCGACTGCACCAGGACGATCAGTTAACAATGAGGCAACTGAGTCAATATCAGTAGTGGTACAAGAGTTGATAGTCGTAAGTAATCGGGTATAAGACCGCTGGCGCACACAGCTATCTGAGTGGCAGTGGAGTATCATCAGTAGTTTAAGGAACAGAACTAATTTAGTAGTGGTAGTTGTAGCTTACATCTTCCATCCAGTTCCAGCTCTCCTGCAAATCCTATATAGCTTTTCCGATAAGGTTGGATGTATTTCCAGTCCCCTCCGTTTTCATGCAGGCAGATGCCGGAGGGTGTAGGGGAGAGCCTTCTGTTTTTCTATCCTTGATTCGCACATCTAGATACACGATAGTTCTTGATCTAGATAAAAGTAGAAAGCCGCTGTGTGGTCTTCCAAGTCCTCTGCTGTCTTTACCATCCACAAAAGGACCCGGGTTAGATCCCCAGGCGCGGGCTACCCTCAGATACAAGTCTCCTTACACCTGCTGCCCATGTTCACCTAGCAGTTAGTAGGTACCTGGGTGTTTGTCGACTGTTGTGGGTCGCACACTATTATATACCTTTGTTAGGTAAATGGACACAGATGCAACTAATGTGATATTTTATTGTGGCAACGTTTCGCTCTACAGGAGCTTTGTCAAGCGAAACGTTGCCCCAATAAAATGTCACATTAGTTGCATCTGTGTCCATTTACCTAACATTTTGTCGTTAATTCTACCATTATTACCAGTATACCTTCAAATTAGGAGACAAAAATAAGAGAAAAGTAATTAATAAACACAGGAGTGAGGAAGAGCCAGTTGTCAGTGGGAGGGGGTGTGCTTGAGGCAGTGGGTAGAATGAAAGTGGGTAAAGCAGCTGGGATTGATGGGATATACACAGATACTTCCACATCTACTGTTGCTAGCACTACTGTTCCTGTTGCATTTTTTTCTTTTCTGCTGCTCTTGTTCCTACTGCTGATCCCTTTTTCTCCTGTCTCCTGTCATTTTCCCCCCTGTTATCGTTCCTGTGTATCTGTTAACCACTGAAACATGAAACATGAAAAAGGTATCCAGAAAATTGACCTTCAAGTCCGGTAATTAAATTCTTCTGTAGGATCGTCGGACGGTTGATAGTTGGTATTGGAGGGTTGATAGCTGGTGTTGGAGGGTTGATAGCTGGTGTTGGAGGGTTGATAGCTGGTGTTGGAGGGTTGATAGCTGGTGTTGGAGGGTTGATAGCTGGTGTTGGAGGGTTGATAGCTGGTGTTGGAGGGTTGATAGCTGGTGTTGGAGGGTTGATAGCTGGTGTTGGAGGGTTGATAGCTGGTGTTGGAGGGTTGATAGCTGGTGTTGGAGGGTTGATAGCTGACGTTGGGCGGATGATAGATGACGTGGGACAGTTGATAGCTGGCGTGGGACGGTTGATAACTGGCGGTTGATAGTTCCATGAGAATGGAGCGTTAGACTCCATTCTCATCCTTCATCTTCATATCGTTCCAGACCCTGGAGCTGAACTCTTCTCCAGACAGAGGGACTGACCACCTTAAATACATTCTCTCCAAAGTTGTCGGACTGATTACATCTTTATTTCATTACTATTGCTCCCTTTATATTTGACTGAAGAAGCGCAACTGTTTGCACATGTGTCTTAATCTTCATTATTATTATTAGTGGCAATTTAGTCGTATTAGTGAAGCAGGAATGTGATGTTTTCACTTGTAAAGTTTTTCAGATTAAATGCATTTGGGGGAATAAAAATATTAAGTAAGAAGCATATAGTAGTTTGTAACAGTGTGGGAGTGTTGTTGCTTTATAGGACCATTCTGCTCCTGACGCCGTATTGACCCAGATCCTCAATGTGGTACTACGTATTCCATTCTCCGCACCGTGGACAGGTTGGGAAATATCTGAGAGTTAAGCGAACCTTTAAATACCATGCTTCTGGAAGCAGGGATCATAGGGCATAGGCTGCCGTAACTCTGAAAAAGAAGCAACAACAAGAGTACGGCTAGATAAGAGGTTTCACCATCAGGGTGGAACTTCAACTTAGAAAACACGCTTTCCGACGAGTTTTGTTTTAAAGAAAAAACATGTTAATGTTCTAGCGATAATTATTGTCTTCGGGTTTTAAGTGCATCTACACCATTCTTGATCACTTTGGTTCACCGTGCAGTCCAAGAGGTGCAGGAGTTGTTAGCGAGGTATAAGTATGTGTAGTTCTGTTGGTGGCCTCTCCATGATGGTCCAGTTGCCTCCCCATGATGGCCCACTTGCCTCCCCATGATGGCCCACTTGCCTCTCCATGATGGCCCACTTGCCTCTCCATGATGGCCCACTTGCCTCTCCATGATGGCCCACTTGCCTCTCCATGATGGCCCATTGCCTCCATGATGGCCTTGCTCTCCATGATGGCCCACTTGCCTCTCCATGATGGCCCACTTGCCTCTCCATGATGGCCCACTTGCCTCTCCATGATGGCCCACTTGCCTCTCCATGATGGCCCACTTGCCTCTCCATGATGGCCCACTTGCTGTAGCGAGCCCACTCCACAGAAGACCTTGTCTATTTCATGGATCATGTTACATCACATAAGTGTCCTTGGGAAGTGGCAGGCCTGGTGCGTCTTGCAGACTAGGAAAAAGTTTTATTGTGCATGACGTAGGTGATTGGTCATCCTTCAACAGGATTTACTCTCGTACATCTCACCATACTCGCCTGTTGGTAGGTGCTTCTGACCTCCCTCCCTCCTAGTAGATTGTGACGTGCTGCTGTTGTTGACTACCTGGAGGGTATTCCGTGGATCAACGCCCCCCGCGGCCCGGTCCACGACCAGGCCTCCCGGTGGATCAGGGCCTGATCAACCAGGCTATTACTGCTGGCCGCACGTAGTCCAACGTACGAACCACAGCCTGGCTGATCCGGCACCGACTTTTAAGTATCTGTCCAGCTCCCTCTTGACAGTTTAAAATAAATTGACAGTTTGTCCTAGACTTAAATCTCTCCATCTTCATTGTGATTTGTATAATTACTGAGGTGCCTGTAGAGACTTCAAGGAACTTTTAGGCAATTCTTTTAACATTAATAATTTAATGGGGAATTTTAGTTGATACTGGTAATTTTAACTTGGTATGATAGTCTAATTTGTGTTGAATGCTTATGTTCATTGTTAATTTTATCCTTGTTATTTGTTGTGTATATTTGTTTTGTGTGTTCAGTGACCAACGTGGTCACAACTGTCATTCTTGATCACCTGTCATAATATAGGGGTCACACACAAGGCTTGTCCCAGCATGGAGTCACTCTCCCTGACTCCAGAAATTCAATTTAAATTACCTGGAGTATACCTGGAGAGAATTCCAGGGGTCAACGCCCCTGCGGCCCGGTCTGTGACCAGGCCTCATGTTGGATCAGAGCCTGATCAACCAGGCTGTTACTGCTGGTCGCACGCAGTCCATCGTACGAACCACAGCCTGTCTGGTCAGGTACCGACTTTAGGTGCCTGTGAAGTGCCTGCTTGAAGACAGCCAGGGGTTTGTTGGTAATATCCCTGATGTATGCTGGGAGGCAGTTGAACAGTATTGGGCCCCTGACACTTATTGTGTTGTCTCTCAACGTGCTAGTGGCACCCCTGCTTTTCATTGGGGGGATGTTACATCGCCTGCCGAGTCTTTTGCTTTCGTAGGGAGTGACACTCGTGTGCAAGTTTGGTACTAATCCCTCGAGAATTTTCCACGTGTATATAATAATGTATCTCTCCCGCCTGCATTCTAGGGAGTACAGGTTTAGGAACTTTAAGCGTTCCCAGTAATTGAGGTGGTTTATCGCAGTTATGCGTGCCGTGAAGGTTCTCTGCACATTTTCTAGGTCAGCAATTTCACCTGCCTTGAAAGGTGCTGTTAGTGTGCAGCAATATTCCAGCCTAGATAGAACAAGCGACCTGAAGAGTGTCATGGGCTTGGCATCCCCGGTTTTGAAGATTCTCATTATCCATCCTGTCACTTTTCTAGCAGATGCGATTGCTACGGTGTTATGGTCCTTGAAGGTGAGATCCTCTGACATGATCACTCCCAGGTCTTTGACATTAGTTTTTCGCTCTATTGTGTGGTTGGAATTTGTTTTGTACTCCGATGAGATTTAAATTTCTTCACGTTTTCCATATCTGAGTAATTGAAATTTCTCATCATTGAACTTCATATTGTTTTCTGCAGCCCATTTAAAGATTTGGTTTATGTCTGCTTGGAGTCTAGCCGTGTCTTCAACGGTGGACACTGTCATACAGATTCGGGTGTCATCTGCAAAGGAAGACACGGCACTGTGGCTTATATCCCTGTCTATGTCCGATATGAGGATGAGGAACAGGATGGGAGCGAGTACTGTGCCTTGTGGAACAGAACTTTTCACTGTAGCCGCCTCAGACTTTACTCTGTTGACTACTACTCTTTGTGTTTGTCTTCTAGAGCATCCATGACCTTGTCGTAGTGGTCCAGTAGTTGGGACAGACAAGAGCGACCTGCTCTAAACCCATGCTGCCCTGGGTTGTGTAATTGATGGGTATCTAGATGAGTGGCGATCTTGCTTCTTAGAACCCTTTCAAAGATTTTTATGATATGGGTCGTAAGCGCTATTGGTCTGTAGTTCTTTGCTATTGCTTTACTGCCCCCTTTGTGGAGTGGGACTATGTCTGTTGTTTTTAGTAACTGCGGGACGACCCCAGTGTCCATGCTCCCTCTCCATAGGATGTTAAAAGCATGTGATAGGGGCTTCTTGCAGTTCTTGATGAACACGGAGTTCCATGAGTCTGGGCCTGGAGCGGAGTGCATGGGCATGTCATTTATTGCCTTTTCGAAGTCATTTGGCGTCGTGGTGATGTCAGAAAGGCATGCGTCTGTCAAGTTCTGTGGCACTCTCATAAAAAAATAATTTAGGTCTTCGATTTTCAGTCTGGTTAGCGGCTCGCTAAAAACTGAGTCATACTGGTACTTGAGTAACTCACTCATTTCCTTGCTGTCATCTGTGTAGGACCCATCACGTTTAAGTAGGGGCCCAATACTGGATGTTGTTCTCGACTTTGATTTGGCATAAGAAAAGAAATACTTTGGGTTTCTTTCAATTTCATTTATGGCTTTTACTTCTTCCCGCATTTCTTGGTTCCTGTTGTTATTCCTAAAATTATTATTATTCAAGGAGAGCGCTAGCCCCGTGGGGGTCAGAGCAGGAGATTGTGAGTCAGAAACGCACTCAGATGAGAACGCAACCCCCTTTTTACAACAGTCTTGACAACACAGTCTTGACAACACAGTCTTGACAACACAGTCTTGACAACACAGTCTTGACAACAGTCAGTCTTGACAACACACTCTTGACAACAGTCAGTCTTGCCTTTGACAACACATCTTCCTTGACAACAGTCAGTCTTGACAACACACTCTTGACAACAGTCAGTCTTGACAACACACTCTTGACAACAGTCAGTCTTGACAACACACTCTTGACAACAGTCAGTCTTGACAACACACTCTTGACAACAGTCAGTCTTGACAACACACTCTTGACAACAGTCAGTCTTGACAACACACTCTTGACAACAGTCAGTCTTGACAACACACTCTTGACAACAGCGTTTTGACAACACACTCTTGACAACAGTCAGTCTTGACAACACACTCTTGACAACAGTCAGTCTTGACAACACACTCTTGACAACAGTCAGTCTTGACAACACACTCTTGACAACAGTCAGTCTTTGACAATACAGAGTACAAGAATTATTCTGTGTCGTTGTATACGAGTAGTATATAATTCTGACAAGATAAATTACACATGTGCAACATCTGGGTATCTTTATTTATACACATGTGCAACATCTGGGTAGCTTTATTTATACACATGTGCAACATCTGGGTATCTTTATTTATAGACGTCTCGCGCTCCAGTGACTTTATCAATACAATACATGGACGTAATGTGAATTATGTAGAACTGTATACAAAAGATAAGGTAATCAGGCCCTCAGCCTAGGAGTTGGTGAAGAGCAACGTAGTCTACCTGGAGGGCATTCCGGGGATCAACGCCCCCGCGGCCTGGTCCACGACCAGGCCTCCTGGTGGATCAGGGCCTGATCAACGAGGCTGTTACTGCTGGCTGCACGTAGTCCAACGTACGAACCACAGCCCAGCTGATCCGGCACTGACTTTAGGTATCTGTCCAGCTCCCTCTTGAAGACAACCACAGGTCTATTGGTAATTTCCCTTATGGCTGGTGGGAGGCTGTTGAACAGTCTTGGGCCCCGGACACTTACTGTGTTTTCTCTTAGTGTACTTTTCACTGGGGGTACGTTGCACCGCCTGCCAAGTCTTCTGCTTTCGTAGGGAGTGATTTCTGTGTGCAGATTAGGGATCAGTCCCTCCAGGATATTCCAGGTGTAGATTATGATATCTCTCTCGCCTGCGCTCCAGTGAATACAAGACAAGTGCTTCCAGGCGTTCCCAGTAGTTAAGGTGTTTGATGGAACCTATACGTGCAGTAAAGGTTCTCTTAACATTCTCTAGATCTGCAATTTCACCTGCCTTGAATGGGGATGTTAAAGTGTTAGTCTGAAGCACAGGCAGGAAGGTTGTGGCTTAAATACTGGCGTCATGTGAGGGGCGGGTAGCAGACGAAGGCATTGTCACTGGTAGGCGGGGTTCCCCAGTGGAAGTAGGTCATACCCAAGGGATGGGTATGACCTATTTCCTCATTCTGGTTCGTGTTCACGTGGTTCAGTCAAGTGACTCAGGCTCCTGATGGAAGGGATGGGAGCTACCGTCCCTTTCCTCCGGATCAGACGTTATCTGCTCCGTCCCCTACGGGTTTAACTCTTCTCTGTGAATGAGTGTTTATGTAGTCTGGCGGAGGAGATGCTGCTGGTGGCAGTGTTTGTCTCTGTCAGCTGCTGCTGTCAGCCAGCCACTAGATAACCAGTCACCCGTTTGGTCAGCCTGGCCTGGCCTGGCCTGGCCTGCCTGGCCTGGCCTGGCCTGGCCTGGCCTGGCCTGGCCTGCCTGGCCTGGCCTGGCCTGGCCTGGCCTGGCCTGGCCTGCCCTGCCCTGGCCTGCCTGCCTGCCTGCTGGTTGTCACTATATCAGTGGTGTATGTAGCTATGGTAGTGAACACAATGTGCTATGCCTTATATTGTCTGCTTGAACACCATATTAAAGCGAGTACACATAGGAAGTGTCTGCCGCTCAGCAGACCACCACGTCTTGCGCTCAAAATCCGCATGGGTTTATCGCTTAACACGAATTATTTAATTTTATTTAGAATTCCTTTTGTGATTGTGAGCCAAGGTGTGTGAGTGTGTGTACTCTTCTATTTGTGGTTTCAGGGTTCGATTCACAGCTCCTGGCCCGACCTCTTTATTAGTCGCTACTAGGTCCACTCTCTCCCTGCTCCAAGAGCTTTATCACACCTCTTCTTAAAGCTATGTATGGATCTTGCCTCCACTATTCACTCTCCAGATTGTATGTGTGTATATATGTGTGTGTGTGAGTATTCACCTACTTGGTTGCAGGGGTCCGGTCACAGCTCCTGGCCCTGCGGGAGGCATACACCCCACAGTAACAGTTCTTTCTTCTCTCCCTCAGGTATGTGCTTCCACCATAAGAAAATTCACCTGTAAAAAGCTGAAATTGTGGTAAATATTAATTTTTGTTGTGGTGAAGTGTCTGGCTTTTAATTTGCCAATTTTAATAATCAAACTGGGATTCCATGAAATTTCTGGAGAATGCCTCTTCTGATCAGCTTCAAACCCTAAATGCTCTTTATCTAAGACATTTATTTTGGATTAAATTTGGCCTGTGTAAGTTCCAATGTTGTCAATCTTATTGAAGATATATTTTGAAAAATTCAATATTGATTTTCGTGCGGTAATTTATGATTGTGCAAGTGATAGTTTGCAACATGTTGCTTCAGACACTTGGTTCTTCATGTCTCGTAGCTCGTAGAAGGTAAGTTATTTCACTTTGGGAAAAAAAATCACATTTTTATGATTGTAGAGAATTATAAATAAAATATAACTTAAAAGAAAGCTTGAAAAATATTGAAAACTTGTTTTTTATGGTGTTTTTAAGTTTCACAAGTTTACTACACACACACACACACCCACACACACACATATATATATATATATATACTTTTAACGCACCGGCCGTATCCCACCGAGGCGGGGTGCCCCAAAAGAATAAACGAAAAGTTTCTCCTTTTACATTTAGTAATATATACAGGAGAAGGGGTTACTAGCCCGTTGTTCCCGGCATTTTAGTCGCCTCTTACGACACGCATGACTTACGAAGGAAGAATTCTGTTCCACTTCCCCATGGAGTATATATATATATATATATATATATATATATATATATATATATATATATATATATATATATATATATATATATATATATATATATATATATATATATTATGTCATGCCTAATAGGTAAAACTGGTCAATTAGCAAGAACTCGTTTAAAATTAAGTCCTTTCTAAAATTCTCTTATACGTTCAAAGATATATTTTTTTCATTAATGTTAATGTCAAAAATTTTAATTTTGCACCAAAAGAATCTTAGAAAACTTACCTAACCTTATTATAACAAGCGCAATTTAATTTAGCCTAACGCAACTAAATATATTTTAGATAAGTTTACAATAATTTAATAATAAACAAACACAATGAAATATATTTTTTTCGTTATGTTCAGAATGATTTTTGCGAAATTATTGCATACACAAATTTTCGCTTGTCTTATATGGCAAGAAGAGCGTTGCTATTTAAGCCAAAATAGCAACGCTCGGACACAATGTTCTTTTGTTCCTGTGTTTTCATTTATATCAGAGAATTAGGACACATGTGGAACAGTTGGGTATCTTTATTGTTGGAACCTTTCGCCTCCACATAGACAGCAGGCATAGTAGTGAATTGATGATGTAATCAGTCCATCAACCTTGAAGAAATAGTATTTGAGGTGGTCAGTCCCTCAACCTGGAGAAGAGTTAAGCCTCCATGGTCTGGAACGAGATATAGTTCCAGACCATGGAGGCTCAGGGACTGACCACATCAAATACTAATTCCTAGTACACTTGCTGCCTCTGTATTTAACTGAAGAAGTCTACTGTGTGGGCGAAACGTTCCAACAATAAAGATACCCAACTGCTGCACATGTGTCTTAATTATCAACTTGACGGTATGTTTATATTATCAATATGATGCGTGTTTGGTTATTCCATCCTTTTTATTGTGTTGTGTAAGTAAGTTTATTCAGGTATACACAAATACAGTTACATAGATCATCATACATAGCAGCATATGTGTAGAGAACCCAGGATAACCTAAAAAAAGAGTGTCTTATTTCCATTGGGGTCCATTATTTCCATTGGGGTCCTTTTTATTTCCATTGTATGTGTTGTATACATTTGTGTATGATGGGTGAGGGACCTGCCTGGTCCAAGTGCTGGATAAAGGTTGCTGTTGATACTGTCAAGGTGAAGGCACTCTGCTTGATGGATGGCATCCTGGAGTGGTGGCACTAACTGTATGCTGCACCGCCTCACTCTTTGAATATAAGCTAAAATATGCTAGTGTTTGGCAGCTGCTGGTGGTTGGTTGTCTGGGTGCAGTGTTGGGTGGTGGTTGGTTGTCTGGGTGCAGCGTTGGGTGATGGTTGGTTGTCTGGGTGCAGTGTTGGGTGGTGGTTGGTTGTCTGGGTGCAGTGTTGGGTGATGGTTGGTTGTCTGGGTGCAGCAGTGTTGGGTGTTGGTTGGTTGTCTGGGTGCATTGTTGGGTGTTGGTTGGTTGTCTGGGTGCAGTGTTGGGTGGTGGTTGGTTGTCTGGGTGCAGTGTTGGGTGGTGGTTGGTTGTCTGGGTGCAGCAGTGTTGGGTGGTGGTTGGTTGTTGTGGGTGCAGCAGTGTTGGGTGGTGGTTGGTTGTCTGGGTGCAGTGTTGGGTGATGGTTGGTTGTCTGGGTGCAGTGTTGGGTGGTGGTTGGTTGGGTGCAGTGTTGGGTGGTGGTTGGTTGTCTGGGTGCAGTGTTGGGTGGTGGTTGGTTGTCTGGGTGCAGTGTTGGGTGGTGGTTGGTTGTCTGGGTGCAGCAGTGGTGGGGGGTGGTTGGTTGGGTGCAGGTTGGTGTGGTGGTGGTTGTTGGGTGCAGTGTTGGGTGATGGTTGGTTGTCTGGGTGCAGTGTTGGGTGTGGTTGGTTGTCTGGGTGCAGTGTTGGGTGGTGGTTGGTTGTCTGGGTGCAGTGTTGGGTGGTGGTTGGTTGTCTGGGTGCAGCAGTGTTGGGTGGTGGTTGGTTGTCTGGGTGCAGCAGTTGGTGTGGTTGGTTGTCTGGGTGCAGCAGTGTTGGGTGGTGGTTGGTTGTCTGGGTGCAGCAGTGTTGGGTGGTGGTTGGTTGTCTGGGTGCAGCAGTGTTGGGTGGTGGTTGGTTGTCTGGGTGCAGCAGTGTTGGGTGGTGGTTGGTTGTCTGGGTGCAGTGTTGGGTGGTGGTTGGTTGTCTGGGTGCAGTGTTGGGTGTGGTTGGTTGTCTGGGTGCAGTGTTGGGTGATGGTTGGTTGTCTGGTGCAGTGTTGTGATGGTTGGTCGTGCAGTGTTGGGTGATGGTTGGTTGTCTGGGTGCAGTGTTGGGTGATGGTTGGTTGTCTGGGTGCAGTGTTGGGTGATGGTTGGTTGTCTGGGTGCAGTGTTGGGTGATGGTTGGTTGTCTGGGTGCAGTGTTGGGTGGTGGTTGGTTGTCTGGGTGCAGTGTTGGGTGGTGGTTGGTTGTCTGGGTGCAGCAGTGTTGGGTGGTGGTTGGTTGTCTGGGTGCAGTGTTGGGTGGTGGTTGGTTGTCTGGGTGCAGCAGTGTTGGGTGGTGGTTGGTTGTCTGGGTGCAGTGTTGGGTGTGGTTGGTTGTCTGGGTGCAGTGTTGGGTGGTGGTTGGTTGTCTGGGTGCACGCGTGTTGGGTGGTGGCTGGTGCAGTGGTTGTCTGGGTGCAGTGCAGTGTTGGGTGTGGTTGGTTGTCTGGGTGCAGGGGGGGTGTTGGGTGAGTTGGTGGTGTCTGGTCTGCAGTGTTGGGTATGGTTGGTTGTCTGGGTGCAGTGTTGGGTGATGGCTTGCTCGTCTGGGTGCAGTGTTGGGTGATGGTTGCATTGTCTGGGTGCAGTGTTGGGTGATGGTTGGTTGTCTGGGTGCAGTGTTGGGTGATGGTTGGTTGTCTGGGTGCAGTGTTGGGTGATGGTTGGTTGTCTGGGTGCCAGTGTTGGGTGATGGTTGGTTGTCTGGGTGCAGTGTTGGTGATGGTGGTTTCGGTAGATGTTGTGGTGGTCGGGGCAGTGTTGGGGGTGGTGTTGTCTGGGTGCAGTGTTGGGTGTGGTTGGTTGTCTGGGTAGCAGATGGTCTGGTGCATGTTTGGTGCAGGGGTGAGAAGGTTCAGGTGACCTAGTATCTCAATGCGGGATTCTTGACCTGTTGGGAAGGTTGGTTAGGGAGGGGGGGAGGGATCATCGAGCACGATATCCCTCTCACGCAATCACCTGTAGCCTCTCCCTCCCCTGGTATTACTCCCTCCCTCCTCCTCCCACGGGCATTACTCCCTCCCTCCATCCCAAATCCGTCAGATCCATCTAGCTTAACCCCCTCCTGACTGACTGTTACCTCCCCTTCCGTCTCGTCTCCATCCCAGGCACTTGACCTCCTCTGGGGTCGACTGTCGTTGCCCCGCATTCTCAGACGCTGAATGACCCCTGCGAGTTTAGTGCTTTCCCGGTAAATGTTATAACACTGGTCAACAGAATTTTCAACAAGAGATAATTTCTCGTGCGCTCTAATAGACTTTTTGACGCTCATTTTAAAACTGATAAATAGTTCTCTAAAGCATTTATCAGTTCTCTAAAGCATTTATCAGTTCTCTAAAGCATTTATCAGTTCTCTGAAGCATTTATCAGTTCTCTAAAGCATTTATCAGTTCTCTGAAGCATTTATCAGTTCTCTGAAGCATTTATCAGTTCTCTGAAGCATTTATCAGTTCTCTGAAGCATTTATCAGTTCTCTGAAGCATTTATCAGTTCTCTGAAGCATTTATCAGTTCTCTGAAGCATTTATCAGTTCTCTGAAGCATTTATCAGTTCTCTGAAGCATTTATCAGTTCTCTGAAGCATTTATCAGTTCTCTGAAGCATTTATCAGTTCTCTGAAGCATTTATCAGTTCTCTGAAGCATTTATCAGTTCTCTGAAGCATTTATCAGTTCTCTGAAGCATTTATCAGTTCTCTGAAGCATTTATCAGTTCTCTGAAGCATTTATCAGTTCTCTGAAGCATTTATCAGTTCTCTGAAGCATTTATCAGTTCTCTGAAGCATTTATCAGTTCTCTGAAGCATTTATCAGTTCTCTGAAGCATTTATCAGTTCTCTGAAGCATTTATCAGTTCTCTGAAGCATTTATCAGTTCTCTGAAGCATTTATCAGTTCTCTGAAGCATTTATCAGTTCTCTGAAGCATTTATCAGTTCTCTGAAGCATTTATCAGTTCTCTGAAGCATTTATCAGTTCTCTGAAGCATTTATCAGTTCTCTGAAGCATTTATCAGTTCTCTGAAGCATTTATCAGTTCTCTGAAGCATTTATCAGTTCTCTGAAGCATTTATCAGTTCTCTGAAGCATTTATCAGTTCTCTGAAGCATTTATCAGTTCTCTGAAGCATTTATCAGTTCTCTGAAGCATTTATCAGTTCTCTGAAGCATTTATCAGTTCTCTGAAGCATTTATCAGTTCTCTGAAGCATTTATCAGTTCTCTAAAGCATTTATCAGTTCTCTGAAGCATTTATCAGTTTTATGAACCATTTATCAGTTCTCTGAAGCATTTATCAGTTCTCTAAAGCATTTATCAGTTCTCTGAAGCATTTATCAGTTCTCTGAAGCATTTATCAGTTCTCTAAAGCATTTATCAGTTCTCTGAAGCATTTATCAGTTCTCTGAAGCATTTATCACAATGATTGTTACCATCAGGTGTAATGTCTCTCACTCGTACAATGATTGTTACCACCAGGTGTAATGTCTCTCACTCGTACAATGATTGTTACCACCAGGTGTAATGTCTCTCACTCGTACAATGATTGTTACCACCAGGTGTAATGTCTCTCACTCGTACAATGATTGTTACCACCAGGTGTAATGTCTCTCAACCAAGTTTTCATGGTAAGGGAGAACCAACATATTTTTGGTTGAATAAGGTTGGTTGTCCCTTTTTGGATTGCAAAAAGTATTCCTAGCTATTTTAAAAGATTTATCAATTATGTTTCTTGGGTATTTTAAATCATTAGCTATTTCATAAATTTTAGAGATTTCTTCATCTATGAACTCTGGACTACAAATACGTAAAGCTCTCAAAAACATTGAAGAAAAAACCGACACTTTAACTCTATCTTGATGTGAAGAGTAATAGTGTACATAGGAACAATTATTTGTATGTTTTCTGTAAATTTTAAATTTATCAGTTCTCTGAAGCATTTATCAGTTCTCTGAAGCATTTATCAGTTCTCTGAAGCATTTATCAGTTTTATGAACCATTTATCAGTTCTCTGAAGCATTTATCAGTTCTCTGAAGCATTTATCAGTTTTATGAACCATTTATCAGTTCCCTAAAGCATATATCAGTTCTCTGGAGCATTTATCAGTTCTCTGAAGCATTTATCAGTTCTCTGGAGCATTTATCAGTTCTCTGAAGCATTTATCAGTTCTCTGGAGCATTTATCAGTTTTATGAACCATTTATCTACATTTCAAAAATGGTTTCGGGTTTTCTTGACGTATAGTTTTCGAGAAAACGCTTTAGTTTTTTCTCAGTTATAGGCCAAGTCAATACCCCTTTAACAAAGTGATATTCCGGCCTCCTAAGTGAGGTGGTCGTTTAAATGAGGTCGACTGCTACCGTTGGGGCTGTCCAGCTGCTCGGATTCCTTGTCCAGTGTCCGAATTAGGTAAGAAACAACGTTTTGATAAATTGGACACATGTTCAACACTCGGGTATGATGAATTATACACATGTTCAACACTCGGGTATGATGAATTATACACATGTTCAACACTCGGGTATGATGAATTATACACATGTTCAACACTCGGGTATGATGAATTATACACATGTTCAACACTCGGGTATGATGAATTAGACACATGTTCAACATCTGGGTATCTTCATACAGAGTAAAAATTCCCAGATGTTGCACATGTCTTAAGTGTTCATGTTGTCGGTATAGTAGTGATGAAGCCGCTGTGTGTCGAAACGTTTGCACAAAGATACCCGAGTGTTGCACTGGTGTCAAATTTGTCACCTTGTTGGTTCTGTGAACTATTGACCTACAGCGTTGCTTGTGTGCTGATGACTTCCGTTAGCGACAGTTGTTAGTGTGAGAGCCCAGGTGTTGGTGTGAGAGCCCAGGTGTTAGTGTGAGAGCCCAGGTGTTAGTGTGAGAGCCCAGGTGTTAGTGTGAGAGCCCAGGTGTTAGTATGAGAGCCCAGGTGTTAGTGTGAGAGCCCAGGTGTTAGTGTGAGAGCCCAGGTGTTAGTGTGAGAGCCCAGGTGTTAGTGTGAGAGCCCAGGTGTTAGTGTGAGAGCCCAGGTGTTAGTGTGAGAGCCCAGGTGTTAGTGTGAGAGCCCAGTTGTTAGTGTGAGAGCCCAGGTGTTAGTGTGAGAGCCCAGGTGTTAGTGTGAGAGCCCAGGTGTTAGTGTGAGAGTCTTGGTGCCGGTGATTTATGGAGTGAGAGGAGGAGGGCGCAGCTGCCGGCTGACGCACCATGCGGATATTTTGATTTGCGTTCGAGAACACGAATGGGCTGACTTCGGTGACGAAATGGGCCGAATTTCTAGCTTTCAGTGGATAGATGCGAGGGCCAGGCTGGCCGGCCGTTTCTCGCCCCAACGATTAGTTGACATGACACTCTCGGGGAATAGCGGTCATCCGGGTTCATTTGAACACTTGAAAGTTCATGTTAGGCGTCAAATTGGAAAGAATCGAGTGTCGTCCACCAATGGATCCAGGCAGGTGACTTCCCCTCAACAAATCTCTAGGCCTGTGTAGGCCTCTGCCGAGCCTCAGCACCTAACACGTAACATGAGCATTAGGTGACTTACTATTTCTGCTGTCATTATCATCTATCACTATCATTACTATCACCAGCATCTTCACTACTACTGCAACTATCAATATAATTTTCACTACTGTTGCATCTGTCACCATCGTCACTACAACTACTGCATCTGTCACTGTCGTCTTCACTGCTACACTATCGTCCTCATTACTACTATCACAATAATCACAGTCGTCGGTTTTCACTATCATTGACAATGACACTGTCATCACTATTGGTACAATCACAAATATTCTCACTACCCTTATTAACCTTCCTTTCACTGTCACTATATTTCACCATATTACACTATTATCTCTTATATTTAGCTGAGCATATGTCCCTAAATTATGTATAATTATTGTATATTTAGTTCAACCTCTGTAACTTTGTTTTTACACTTTGTATTCCTGAAAGTTATCTGTGGATTATTGTGAGTTTTAACCTCACTATATTACACTATTATCTAGTATATTTAACTTAATATACAGCACTATATTTTGAATAATCTATAGCAAGTTCAAAGTCACAAAGTCATCTGTGAGTTATTGTGAATTCTAATGTCACTATATTACACTATCTTGCCTACTTAACTTAGGTCAAGGAGTGAACAAAATATAAAAGTATATTGAAAATTTAGATCAAACTTTGAAAGAACTTTCAAAATGGAACGCCACCGATGCCCTAATGGACATGTGGTTTTCACAACTTTGGTGAGAATCCTAAAGTGGATTCTTGGTATAACTGATCCTCTTAACACTATTCCTGTCTACTGTTCAACCATTTGTTTTGTAATCAACATAGTTTTGTTTTTCATTATGTTGGGTTATGAATTAGATGGGGAAAGTGATATTGTGTGTTACTCTCAAGGCAGCGGCTTCAAGACCCGTGTTGACCAGGACGATGTTATCAACATCTGCAGGACCCACTACCGAGTTAGAAACGCAGCAGGTGACCTTAATAGTTACTCTCCTGTGTTATCTTTCATGAAGGAGAGGATAATCGTGGTGTCTTTCCTAAATCTCCTTCCCTTTGTGATCAAATTATTTTTAGAACATAAACCCTTCAAAACATTCCTACAGGACCCTGGAAAAACGGACGAAGAAATACAAAATAATACTAAAACATACTGGAGTAATTATGCTGGTTCCCACGGAGGGCTACTCAGGACAAGATTCGCCATTGCCATTGTTTGTATTGTGGTGGCCATCACCCAAATGTATATTATGGACCTAGCCACAAATGGAAGATTCCTCCGCATACCAACTTTTTATCCATTCACCAGGAAGGAAAACACCTTTACTGACTTAGCCAGGTACTCAACAAGCAATCAAAATACCAGAGAATCAAATGAAAATGAATTGGGAAACATGTTGCCTGTGACCGCATTATGCTCAATTACTCCCAATATGGCTTTATCTATCCTGAACACTGAGAACTATGGTTGTCGTTACCCTCACAACCAAAGTTATGAGGCAATATTGTATGTGCAGTTTGTCATATATGTTATAAACACATTCATCAGTGTTTTTTGTGTTTTATATTATACACTGGCATTGCTACCCTGCCAGCGTCGTGCCAGAGTGCCATTGTCGCCATATTATCAAAACTCAACAAAAAAAATCTTAAAAACATATTCCGAAGACGAACTCTGGGTGCTGGGTCACCTGAAGACCGTAGCAGGTCACAACACCTTGGTGACCTGCTTCAACCAAATGTTGGAATTACTTGAAGAAAATTCACCTCAGGAGGAAGACTTACAAGCTGTTGTAACTGTGAGTCAGTGAAACTCTTGATAACTGACCAACTCAGCAAAGATAACATTGTTTTTATTATTATTTATTATTATTATTTGTATTATTTTTATATTTTTGTTAATGGAATTTATGTTTAGTGAGGTAAACAGAGATGACAATATTAATGACTGTGAGCATTGTAGTGATGATGATAGTGATAGTATCAGTAATGATAGTGAGGATAATTGTGAATGTTGTAGTGATGGTGAGGTTAATTGTGAATGTTGTAGTGATGATATCCGCGCTGTATAACCCTTGTGGTTTAGCGCTTCTTTTGATTATAATAATAATAATGTAGTGATGATAGTGATAGTATCAGTAATGATGGTGAGGTTAATTGTGACTGTTGTAGTGATGGTGAGGTTAATTGTGAATGTTGTAGTGATGATAGTGATAGTATCAGTAATGATAGTGAGGATAATTGTGAATGTTGTAGTGATGGTGAGGTTAATTGTGAATGTTGTAGTGATGATAGTGATAGTATCAGTAATGATGGTGAGGTTAATTGTGAATGTTGTAGTGATTTGATTGTGGTGATAATGATGGTGACATAATAAATGATGATAATAGTGTGATATAAACATCAGAAGTGGTGATGCTTCTTATAATTGTAGTAATAGTGGTGTTTATAATTGTTATAATAATGATAGTGGAGGTTATAATAATTATTTTAGTGATAGTGGTAGTTATAATAATTGTTGTAGTGATGATAGTGGTAGTTATAATAATTGTAGTGATGATAGTGGTGGTTATAATAATTATTGTAGATGATAGTGGTGGTTATAATGTTGTAGTGATGATAGTGGTGGTTATAATAATTGTTGTAGTGATGATAGTGGTAGTTATAATAATTGTAGTGATAGTGGTAGTTATAATAATTGTTGTAGTGATGATAGTGGTGGTTATAACAATTGTTGTAGTGATAGTTGTGGTTATAACAATTGTTGTAGTGATAGTTGTGGTTATAACAATTGTTGTAGTGATAGTGGTGGTTATAATAATTGTTGTAGTGATGATAGTGGTGGTTATAATAATTGTAGTGATGATAGTGGTAGTTATAATGTTGTAGTGATGATAGTGGTGGTTATAATAATTGTTGTAGTGATACTGGTGGTTATAATAATTGTAGTGATGATAGTGGTAGTTATAAAAATTGTTGTAGTGATGATAGTGGTGGTTATAATAATTGTTGTAGTGATGAGTGGTGGTTATAATAATTGTAGTGATAGTGGTAGTTATAATAATTGTTGTAGTGATGATAGTGGTGGTTATAATAATTGTTGTAGTGATAACCTAAATCTGCTCACCGTACAGAACAGTGACACCTACTATTGGGTAAACTACATTTACTGAACCATAAATTGTAATTTTAACCCTGAACTAAAACACTTTCTTGATATGTTAGGTAAAAGGTCACATTGAGAGACAACACAATAAGTGTCAGGGGCCCAAGACTGTTCAACTGCCTCCAGCATACATCAGGGGGATTACCAACAAACCCCTGGCTGTCTTCAAGCAGGTACTGGACAGGCACCTAAAGTCGGTACCTGACCAGCCAGGCTGTGGTTCGTACGTTGGACTGCTTGCGGCCAGCAGTAACAGCCTGGTTGATCAGGCTCTGATCCATCATGAGGCCTGGTCACAGACCGGGCCGCAGGGGCGTTGACCCCTGGAACTCTCTCCAGGTATAAGGTTTTCTGGAATGAAAGTGTAATGGTAGACTACTTGGTAAGACACAGGCTTCTACAGTCGAGTATAGAGGAGACAGCACAAGCAGTGTAGGATGTAGAGATATGTGAAGTCGTAGTTTTGAGGTGGTCAGTCCCTCAGCCTACACAATAGGCTTCTTCATTCGAGTACAGAAGAGGCAGCGGAATCAGTAGAGATGTAAAGACTGTGTAATCAGTCTGTCACCCTTCAAGACATAGTTTTGAGGAGGTCAGTCCCTCAGCCTGGAGAAGAGCTCTGCTCCATGTTCTAGAACAAGCCAGAGTTTATAAGAGGAAATAGTACTCTGTATTTTAGTTTTTGTTCATTCCTCTTTGTTTTTGTATTTTATAACTATTAAATTACAAGTGATTATCCTAATATTCGGATTTATTACGTCCTAAATCTTGTTAAATTTAACAAAATCTAAAATTCATATTTGGAAAAGTAGATATGGCCGAGGGGAGGGGGGGTAAATTTAGCAGATTTTTTTTTTTTTGGGGGGGGGGGATCAAATTAGCAGATTTTTTTGGGATCAAATTGGCAGATTTTGGGGGGATCAAATTAGCAGATTTTGGGGGGACAAAATTAGCAAATTTTGGTTGGATAAAATTAGCAGATATGGGGGGGGGGTAAAATTAGCAGATTTGGAATTAGAGTTTAAAACAGGTTCAGAAAAATGTGTTTGCAATCTTTGATGAGAAAATAGCTCAGTTTTGTCGACCGTAGTGAAGAAACAGGTCAGTCTGCCCTCGTTTCAATATATCACTAGTGCGAACTGAGAGGCATTGACAACCACCCTGGTGGCAGTGAAGGCCTTCGTTGCTGCTACGTTTCGCCCACTCGTGGGCTGTTTTTGGAGGGCCACTCGTGGGTGAAACGTACCAAGAAAGGACTCCACTGCTGCTAATGTGTGTTCGTCATGCTGCTGTAAGATGGAGCCTCTGAGCCGCGCGTGGTGGCCCGTGTTTACATCTTCTGAGCCGCGCGTGGTGGCCCGTGTTTACATCTGAGCCGCGCGTGGTGGCCCGTGTTTACATCTGAGCCGCGCGTGGTGGCCCGTGTTTACATCTGAGCCGCGCGTGGTGGCCCGTGTTTACATCTGAGCCGCGCGTGGTGGCCCGTGTTTACATCTGATATTAGTATCGAAAATTTACGTTTTTTTTTTCTTTATAGAGCTGTGTGTCGCCCGTAACCCATCAGAAGGTACCTTTATTCTGGAACGTTTCGCATTTACAGTAGGTTTCTACTAGGTCTAAATTCGATGAAGAATTAGACACATATGCAACATCTGGGAATCTTTATTTAAGAACATAAGAAAGGAGGAACACTGCAGCAGGCCTGTTGGCCCATACTAGGCAGGTCCATCCCACTAACAGAATATTTGCTTAACCCAATTTTCAATGCTACCCAAGAAATAAGCTTTGACAATTCTACCCACTCATGCGCGAGTCCCACTCAAATCCAACCCCTCTCACTCATGAATTTATCCAACCTAAATTTGAAACTACCCAAGGTCCTAGCTTCAATAACCCTACTGACTCACGAAATCGTAATGACACGATTGCAAACAAACCATACCACGGGTGGGGTTCGAACCCGCGTCAGTCTCAAAACTCCAGACCGTCGGTAAGCCACTGGCCAGCTAGTTCAATAAGATTCATCCAACTAGGTATATTTCTACACCATAGGAAGGTTAGCATAGGCACCACTGTGTCCACAAATGCAAGTTTTTACAGACACAGTGGTGCCTATGCTAACCTTCCTATGGTGTAAAATATACCTAGTTGGATGAATCTTATAGAAGCTAGCTGGCCCAGTGGCTTACGCGACGGTCTGGAGTTTTGAGACTCTGACCGCGGGTTCGAACCCCACCTGTGGTATCGTTTAAATAACCCTACTAGGCAGACTGTTCCACTCATCAACTACCCTATTTCCAAACCAATACTTTCCTATATCCTTTCTAAATCTAAATTTATCTCATTTGAGTCCATTATTGCGGGTTCTCTCTTGGAGAGATATCCTCAAGACCTTATGATCGAGGTATACAAGTGGAAAATGGGTATTAAGGGTTCTTAATACCCATTTTGCACTTGTATACCTCGATCATGTCTCCCCTCATTCTTCGTCTTACAAGTGAATGTAATTTTAGGGTCTTCAATCTTTCTTCGTAAGGAAGATTTCTAATGCTATGTATTAATTTAGTCATTCTACGCTGAATGTTTTCTAACGAATTTATGTCCATTCTGTAATATGGAAACCAGAACTGTGCTGCGTAATCTAGGTGAGGCCTTACTAATGATGTATAAAGCTGTAATATAACCTCTGGACTTCTGTTGCTTATACTTGATATAAATCCCAGTAATCTGTTTGCCTTATTACGTACGCTTAGGCATTGCTGTCTTGGTTTTAGGTTCCTGCTTACCATAACCCCCAAGTCCTTTTCGGAAGTGCTTGGGTTATGAACACTCCCGAGCTTTAGAACTTTGCAATTATCTACATTGAACTGCATCTGCCACTTTTCTGACCAGGAATTGAGCTTGTCTAAATCCTCCTGAAGTTCCCTGACATCTACGGTTGAATCAATTATCCTACCTATCTTCGTGTCATCGGCGAATTTGCTCATATCACTAGTAATTCCCTCGTCAAGGTCACTGATATATATTATAAACAACAACGGGCCTAAGACTGATTCCTGTGGAACGCCACTTGTTACAGATCCCCACTCGGATTTAACCCCATTAATGCACACTCTCTGCTTCCTGTTCGTGAGCCATGACTCGATCCATGACAACACTTTTTCCCCAATGCCATGAGCTGCCACTTTCTATAACAGTCTCTGATGTGGTACCCTATCAAAAGCCTTACTAAAATCTAAATATACAATATCGAATTCTTTATCATGATCAACAGCCTCAAAAGCTTTACTGAAAAAGGTTAAATTAGTTAGACAGGAACGGCCCCTCGTGAATCCATGCTGAGTATCATTAATCAAATTATGCTTATCAAGATGGCTTCTAATAATATCAGCTATAATTGACTCTAGTAATTTACCTACAATTGAGGTTAGGCTTATTGGGCGGTAATTTGAGGGTAGTGACTTGTCCCCTGCTTTAAAAATGGGAATTACATTGGCCATTTTCCACATAGACACTACACTTGTTTGAAGAGATTAATTAAAAATATTAGTCAATGGTTCACAAAGTTCCATTTTGCACTCTTTAAGAACCCTTGAAAAAAGCTCATCAGGACCCGGGGATTTATTTTGCTTCAATCGGTCTATCTGTTTGATAATATTTCACTAGTGACTGTGATATTACATAATTTATCTTCATCAGCCCCTCCAAACAACGCATCCTTTGGGACATTGTTAGTGTCTTCCTGAGTGAAAACCGAGAGAAAATTATTAAAAATAGAGCACATTTCATTCTCCTTGTCAGTAAGATTCCCAGAGTTATTTTTAAGGGGACCTATCTTATCTCTAACTTTCGTTCTATAAACCTGGAAAAAACTTTTTGGGTTAGTTTTTGAATCCCTAGCAACTTTAATTTTGTAGTCCCGTTTAGCTTTTCTGATCCTCTTTTTAACGTCCCTCTTAATGACAGTATACTGATTCATAAGATGACCCTCACCTCTTTTGATGCGCCTATAAATTCCTTTCTTCTCCCCTAAAAGATATTTGAGCCTATTATTCATCCATTTAGGGTCATTTCTATTTGATCTAATTTCTTTATAAGGTATAAATATTCTTTGGGCAGCATGTATAGTGTTAAGAATGCTGTCATATTGATAGCTCTCTACGTTACCCCAGTCCACAGATGATAAGTGTTCTCTAAGCCCATTGTAATCTGCTAAGCGAAAATCTGGGATCGTTATTGAATTATCCCTACTATCATACTTCCATTTAAATTGATTTGTGGTCGTTTGTTCCGAGTTCCTCTGTAATTTCTAAATTATTAACAAGGGATTCCTTGTTTGCCAGAACCAAGTCAAGTAGGTTATTTTCCCTTGTAGGTTCTGTCACAAACTGCTTCAAAAAACAATCCTGAACTACTTCTAAAAAGTCGTTAGATTCTAAATTCCCTGTCAAGAAATTCCACTCAATTTGACTAAAGTTAGTCTTCTAGAATTACTATGTTATCGTGCCTTGTGGCCTTAACAATTTCCTCCCAGAGTAGTCTCCCTTGTTCCCTATCTAAGTTTGGAGGATGGTATATCAATCCTAAAATCAATTTCTCATGCCCTTTGATATACCTTTGAAGAGTTTCGAGAGTTTCTCTACTCTCTGAGCCAAGCCATGGGCCAGGCTCGTCTGGTGCTTGTCTGGTCAACCAGGCTGTTGCTGCTGGAGGCCCGCTGCCCCACATATCCATCACAGCCTGGTTGATCTGGCACCCGATGAAGATACTTGTCCAGTTTCCTCTTGAAGGCTTCTACACTGGTTCCAGCCGTGTTTCGGATATCTTCTGGTAAGATGTTGAATAGTCTGGGACCCTGGATGTTAATACAGTGCTCCCGTATTGTTCCCACCGCACCCCTGCTCCTCACTGGGTTTATTTTACACTTTCTCCCATATCTCTCACTCCAGTATGTTGTTATGGCAGTGTGCAGATTTGGGACCAGGCCCTCACGTACTTTCCAAGTTTATATTATCATGTATCTCTCTCTCCTCCGCTCCAATGAGTACATGTTCAAGACTTGAAGGCGTTCCCAATAATTTAGATGTTTCAATGGCTCAATGTGAGCCGTAAACGATCTCTGAATTTGTTCCAGCTCTGATATTTCTCCTGCCTTGAACGTGGCCGTCAGCACAGAGCAGTATTCTAAGTGAGGGAGCACTAGCGATTTGAAGAGTGTCACCATCGGCATTATTTCCCTTGTTTTGAAAGTTCTCAATACCCACCCCGTCATCTTCCTGGCTGTTGTGATCTTTGTCTTGTTATGGTCTTTAAAAGACAGATCAGCAGACATAATTATTCCCAAGTCCTTTACGTGTTCCTTTCGTTCTATGTGGTGACCCTCATGCATTTTGTATATAGTGTTCCTTTTGAGTTCATTTTTTCCATACCTAAGCAGCTGAAACTTATCACCATTGAACGTCATGTTCTCCACTACCCACTGGAAGACCCTGCTTATGTCCTCCTGTAATTTTTCAGTGTCTTCTACCGTAGTGACTTTCATGCTTATTTTAGTGTCATCTGCAAATGATGATGCAAAAGTGTGCTGGGTGTTTTTATCTATGTCTGCTATGAGGATGAGGAACAGCAGAGGTGCCAGGACAGTGTCTTGGGGCACTGAGCTTTTGACCTCGCTGATGCTGGATCTTGCCCTGTTCTTTACTACTTTTTGTGTTCTGTGTGTTAGGAACTCAAATATCCATCTGCCTACCTTCCCAGTAATGCCTATGGCCCTCATTTTGTGCGCTATCACTCCATGATCGCATTTGTCAAACGCCTTTCCAAAATCTGTGTAAATCACATCTGCGTTTTAGTCGTCCTCCAATGCCTCCGTAATTCTGTCATAATGGTTCAGCAGCTGTGACAGGCATGATCGTCCCGCTCTGAAGCCATGCTGGTTCGGGTTATGTTGGTTGTGCTGGTCCATGAACTTTGTAATCTGCCGTCTCATCACTCTTTCAAAGATTTTTATGATGTGAGAAGTGAGGGCTACTGGTCTGTAATTTTTAGCTAGTGCTCTACTACCTCCCTTATGCAAAGGAGCTATGTCTGCACTCTTTAAGGCCTCCGGTATTTCACCTAGATCTAAGCTCTTTCTCCACAGAATACTAAGGGCTCTTGCTAATGGTACTTTGCATTGCTTTATAAATAAAGCATTCCATGAATCTGGTCCAGGTGCTGAGTGAGTGGGCATGTTGTCCATTTCTTTTTCGAAATCTATGGGATTTGTACTAATGTCGGTTAGGTGGTCTGCGCGGCCTTCTGCTGGAGTGAAAAATATTTCTGCATTTTCTACCTTGCTGTCATTTAGTGGGTTGCTGAACACTGACTCATACTGTTCTTTTAGGATTTCACTCATTTCCTGTTCATCGTCAGTATACGAATCTCCTCTCAATAATGGTCCAATTCTACAGGTAGTTCTTAGCTTGGATTTTGCATAGGAATAGAATTATTTTGGGTTTCTTGCAATATCCTGTATGACTCTGTTCCCTTTGTACTTCTTCTGTCAGGTATGACATCTTATGTGTTTGCTCTAAATCAGTGATCTCTCGGTTAAGGCTATCTCTCCTCTGTTGCAACATATTTGTGTTTTTCAGCAATTCAGTAACCCGTTTTCTTCTCCTGTACCATCTCTTACGCTCTCTCTCTATATCTGATCTTCTTCTGGGTTTCCTCAATGGTACGTGCTTCATACATACCTTGTATGCTTCTGTATTCAGCTTCTCTAGGCACTGGTGGGGATTTAGGGTGCTCATGTCTGATTCCCATGATATGTCTGATAGCTCTTGGTTTATTCTTTCCCAGTCAATTCTATGGTTATTAAAATTAAACTTACTGAACATCCCGTCTCTAACATTAGTGACGCAGTTCCCTAACCCTGAGTTAATACTCGTTTGAACTTCTATGATGTTATGGTCAGAGTATATTGTTTTTATAACTGTTATGTCTTTGATTAATTCCTCGTTGTTTGTGAATATCAAATCCAGGGTATTTTCATTTCTTGTGGGATCAATTATCTGTTGGTTTAATGAGTACTTTTCACAAAGCCTCATTAGTTTCCTGGTATGTGCCTGTTGAGCCAGGGTGCTTCCAAGAGATATTTCTGGTATAACATTATGTTGCCTCATCTTCCATTTTACATGAGGGAGATTAAAATCTCCAAGGATTAAGATGTTTGGGGTGGGATTCTCTAGCCTATCCAGGTAGCTATCTATCTTCCTTAACTGCTCTGTGAATTCCTCCGCAGTTGCTGATGGTGGTTTGTATACTAGGATAATTACTAGATTCCTATTTTCCACTTTAATGCCGAGAATTTCTACTATATCATTCGTAGCGTTCAACACTTCTGTGCAACAGAGAGTATATTTTACACAGAGTCCTACTCCTCCCTGTGACCTATTAATTCTATCACATCTATACATGTTATAGTTTTCTATCTTAATCTCTCCATCCAAAACATCCCTTGTATGTGTTTCTGTAAATGCTCTGTTGTGATAGAAACACAGGCCTTATTCCTAGGCTTTATTGAACACAGAATCCATGGTACATGTTTGCAACAGAAGAAAATAAAGGCTAGTACATATAATGACTGCTGCTGCAGGACAGGTGATGTAAGGTGCATATGTCCTCAGAAAAGCTATAGCTACTGGCGACATATTTAAGCTTACCATGTAATCTGCATCACGAATGTATCTGTGTAAGAGAGAGAGGACAACACACCATGTGCTGGTCCATAGCCGTACTATGTTTGTTGTTATTTTAAGGGGCCCCTGAGGTGGTCCAGTATTGTGTCCTGCTGCGGCTCCCCACAAGAGCGGTATCACTACATGCTCCAAACATGGCATTCGCTTCTGATAGGAGTCCACTAACATAACTAACTTTGTCATTTTTATTTGATTTCAGACCCTGAATATTTACAAATATGAAGCAAGAGTTAGTTACCATTTGGGATGTTTGGTCTTTCTTTGTGTTTGGTTAGTACCACTGGTGATGTCCTACCTGGTATGGCCCCTGGTGCCCATACCCCTGGTTTCTCCAGTACTGATTTTGATTGTTCATACGGCCCTGATGAGCTGGTGCCTGTCTTGGCGTGTCCCACTGTGCTGCCCATCTGTCCCCTCTGTACCATTTCCCCATTTTGTCTCTTTCTTTGGTCTGGTTGTTTCTCCTTATATCTAAAAAAGATTGCTGGTCATTTTCATTTTCCCTTTCCCTGCTTTCTCTGTATCGTACTGTTCCCTTTATATGGTGGTCTGGGCAGCTCATGTCATAACATTCTCTGGACTGTGTTGAAGCTTGACACATCACTGGATGGAAGTATCTGCACTCTTTGTTGAAACGACACTTTCCTTTCCTTAACATGTTGGCACATTTTCTGGTGTGTTTATTCCAGCAAGCTCTGCCATATAGGCACATACCTTTTGCATATAATCTGCATATGTTTTGGCTGCCTATATTTACTGACCTTGTATTTTCCCAAAGATCTGCCGAATTATCTGCGTTTTCTTCCTCTCTTTCCATTCCTTGGTTTTCCTCGTTATCTGCGCTTTCCTCCTTTGATGACATGGGGCCAACATTTTCCCTGGAAGAGGACTCCCCTACTATATCTGTACTGAGGCTATGGCTGTGGTGGCGTCCTTAACTAAATCTGGATGTTCACTATGGCTGGGGGCTGGGTCTGGGTCTGTCCTGGGGCTGGGGGCTGAGTTAGCTAATGTTTTTGTCTCATGTATTTATCCAACCTAAATTTGAAACTACCCAAAGTTTTAGCCTCAATAACCCATAACATGTATGACTGTTAGCGAGGAGACCAGGACCAGCCCCCACCTTCCCTTGCTGTCTTCTTAAATCCCCTTAACTTCACATGAAGAGGAAATTTTGAGAAAACTTAGCCACTTAACACTTGAATATAACACCACTAACAAGTTTATTCACCAAAGACTCTCAAAGTGTTCTCTAGACACCTCAGTATTGCCCATTAAACCATTAAATAACACTCTTAAACAAATAAATACCTCCAAATGGATAGAAAATAATGGGGAATAATGAGGGATTAAGAAAGATAATTAAAAGTAGTTATAGTTACTTAATTAAGATATAATTGCACAGAGTTACCCTAGTCAAACACTAGGTACCTGAAAGAAATAATGGTGGTAAAGATCCACTTATATTAACACTAGTGGGAAGGAGGAGATGAGTTCCAGAGAAGTTGGGAGATTGAGCTTACATGGGACTGAATGTATTTACTTAGTTACACACTATTATTATACAGTCACATGTCTTAGTGCTTACACAGTCACAGCAGTTAGTGTCTGTCTAGCACCAGTACTTACACAGTCACAGCAGTTAGTGTCTGTCTAGCACCAGTACTTACACAGTCACAGCAGTTAGTGTCTGTCTAGCACCAGTACTTACACAGTCACAGCAGTTAGTGTATACAGCTATAGGTCACCAAGAGCTCCTCTCTCCACAGAGCTCACACGCTCTCTGAGCTCCGACCACCACCAGCTTCAACACCTGAATCTTTCTCTACTATCCTCGGCCTTATAAACGCTGAGTTTCCCAGCCCTCCTGTGGGAAAGACTGCCCACGAGGTGCTATAAGGGTGAAAATCAAGACCACTTGGTCTTTCATAACGTCTGATATTCTAGGGCACTGGCAGGAAAGATCTTTCATAACGTCTGATCTTCTAGGGCACTGGCAGGAAAGATCTTTCATAACGTCTGATCTTCTAGGGCACTGGCAGGAAAGATCTTTCATAACGTCTGATCTTCTAGGGCACTGGCAGGAAAGATCTTTCATAACGTCTGATCTTCTAGGGCACTGGCAGGAAAGATCTTTCATAACGTCTGATCTAGGGCACTGGCAGGAAAGTCTTTCAAGTCTGATCTTTAGGGCACTGGCGGAATCTTTCTAAGTCTGATCTAGGGCACTGGCAGGAAAGGTCTTTCATAATGTCTGATCTAGGGCACTGGCAGGAAAGGTCTTTCATAATGTCTGATCTAGGGCACTGGCAGGAAAGGTCTTTCATAATGTCTGATCTAGGGCACTGGCAGGAAAGGTCTTTCATAATGTCTGATCTAGGGCACTGACAGGAAAGGTCTTTCATAATGTCTGATCTAGGGCACTGGCAGGAAAGGTCTTTCATAATGTCTGATCTAGGGCACTGGCAGGAAAGGTCTTTCATAATGTCTGATCTAGGGCACTGGCAGGAAAGGTCTTTCATAATGTCTGATCTAGGGCACTGGCAGGAAAGGTCTTTCATAATGTCTGATCTAGGGCACTGGCAGGAAAGGTCTTTCATAATGTCTGATCTAGGGCACTGGCAGGAAAGGTCTTTCATAATGTCTGATCTAGGGCACTGGCAGGAAAGGTCTTTCATAATGTCTGATCTAGGGCACTGGCAGGAAAGGTCTTTCATAATGTCTGATCTAGGGCACTGGCAGGAAAGGTCTTTCATAATGTCTGATCTAGGGCACTGGCAGGAAAGGTCTTTCATAATGTCTGATCTAGGGCACTGGCAGGAAAGGTCTTTCATAATGTCTGATCTAGGGCACTGGCAGGAAAGGTCTTTCATAATGTCTGATCTAGGGCACTGGCAGGAAAGGTCTTTCATAATGTCTGATCTAGGGCACTGCAGGAAAGGTCTTTCATAATGTCTGATCTAGGGCACTGCAGGAAAGGTCTTTCATAATGTCTGATCTAGGGCACTGACAGGAAAGGTCTTTCATAATGTCTGATCTAGGGCACTGGCAGGAAAGGTCTTTCATAATGTCTGATCTAGGGCACTGGCAGGAAAGGTCTTTCATAATGTCTGATCTAGGGAACTGGCAGGAAAGGTCTTTCATAATGTCTGATCTAGGGCACTGGCAGGAAAGGTCTTTCATAATGTCTGATCTAGGGCACTGGCAGGAAAGGTCTTTCATAATGTCTGATCTAGGGCACTGGCAGGAAAGGTCTTTCATAATGTCTGATCTAGGGCACTGACAGGAAAGGTCTTTCATAACGTCTGATCTAGGGCACTGGCAGGAAAGGTCTTTCATAATGTCTGATCTAGGGCACTGGCAGGAAAGGTCTTTCATAATTTCTGATCTAGGGCACTGGCAGGAAAGGTCTTTCATAACGTCTGATCTAGGGCACTGGCAGGAAAGGTCTTTCATAATGTCTGATCTAGGGCACTGGCAGGAAAGGTCTTTCATAATGTCTGATCTAGGGCACTGGCAGGAAAGGTCTTTCATAATGTCTGAATGTCTGATCTGGGCACTGGCAGGAAAGGTCTTTCATAATGTCTGATCTAGGGCACTGGCAGGAAAGGTCTTTCATAATGTCTGATCTAGGGCACTGGCAGGAAAGGTCTTTCATAATGTCTGATCTAGGGCACTGGCAGGAAAGGTCTTTCATAATGTCTGATCTAGGGCACTGGCAGGAAAGGTCTTTCATAATGTCTGATCTAGGGCACTGGCAGGAAAGGTCTTTCATAATGTCTGATCTAGGGCACTGGCAGGAAAGGTCTTTCATAATGTCTGATGTCTGATCTAGGGCACTGGCAGGAAAGGTCTTTCATAATGTCTGATCTAGGGCACTGGCAGGAAAGGTCTTTCATAATGTCTGATCTAGGGCACTGGCAGGAAAGGTCTTTCATAATGTCTGATCTAGGGCACTGGCAGGAAAGGTCTTTCATAATGTCTGATCTAGGGCACTGGCAGGAAAGGTCTTTCATAATGTCTGATCTAGGGCACTGGCAGGAAATTAGATAATCTTCTCATAAAGAAGATATTGAGGTGACACAGTAGTACTCTAGACTATAATTGGTATGATAGGTAGATATACAAACTTTATTGTAGTCACTGGTAAACTTACCGATTATATATTAGATAAATGGCTAGTTTCCCATGTGTCCCGTTATTTAATAATACCATATAATAATACATGGTGTCCCGTGGCTTGGTAGGCAACGCTCTCGCTTCACACACCCGGCCGGGTTGAAACGTTGGGCATGGTTTCCTTACACCTGGTGTCCCTGTTCAATGAGCAGTAAGTAGGTACCTGGGTGTTATCCGACGGTTATTGGTGGCATCCTGGGGGACAAGAATAACCTAAGTTGCCCGAAATGCTCTGCATAACCCGGGGTTTTCTATATAGTAAGTCATTGGTGTCCACTATGGTCTGTAATAGTTATATGACGTACTTGTAAAAATAACGATTATAATTAACACATCGTAGACGTAATGGGGGTAAAACAAACGAAACGGTAAATTTGTCGTGAACTTAGCGCGAGTAGATTTACCGGACATGCGAATCTGGTTGGTTGGTTAACAGTGTTTAATAGTCTGAATCGACTACATGATGATCCTTAAGGCTGTATGTCACATGTGCCCCACCAGCCAAGAATGCTTTAGATTCAATTAAACTGAGCATATATGCACTGAGAGATACACCTCGCCGTGTATATACTGCTAAGTAGGACACATGTACAACTAATGTAACATTTTGTTGTAATGTGTTGGTCTCCAGGAATTTTGTGAGGCCGTTAACTGTCCGAATTTAGGTGATTTATTTACGTTTACTCTGTAATGCTTGCGTGATCCGGAGAGAAGCCAGATGTATCAAGATGAGATTCCTCTTGTTTAGTCTCATGTGTGAACGGTGCCCAATATCCCCTGTAAACCGTTATAGTGTGGCAGTTGTAGATATCAGGAAGTATACTAGGAGGATATGAGCGCTCATGCCGTTAAGAAATTAACAGTGGAACAGTTTTCAAGGTGGGTTCAAAGCTCGAGTGCACTACCCACCTGTGATGTTGCAAGAGGCTTTTCAAGGGTAGTTGTTTGAGTGGGTGGGGGAAGGTTGTGGCCGCAGGAACAGTATGGTGGGTAGTAATAGTCGCAGGGAAAAATGGTGGTGGGTGGTAATCATAGCGGGGGCGTCTGGAAAAGGGTGGTGGGTGGTAATCATAGCGGGGGCGTCTGGAAAAGGGTGGTGGGTGGTAAAGGTGACGTTGTTGAAGAGGCAGCCGGTAAAGTGTGTGTGTGGGGGTGTTAATGTAAGCGAGCAGCAGTAAGCGTGGACACGTGGACAAGGCAATAAATATGTGGGGCTCAGGACTGGTTGTTCATCTGTTTACACGGTCAACCATCGCCTCGCTGCATCAGTCTAGTCTCTCCTCTGCAAGTTATCACCGCATCGCGTACATGCTATTAGGTTCAAGGGCCACCTAAGTTTCCCAGTCTTCTAATAATATGTTAATTTTTCCACTATAATCTACCTCGTCCATAATTACTATCGCATTTGCTTTGTCTGTTTCGTAAGGTGAAGTCCAGGATCTTTCCTTAATTCATGGTATAACTTAACAAATCTTTGATGACAATTGTGTTGTAGAGGTGTGAGCTATGCTCACACCTCTACAACACCGGAGGTTCCACACTTACAAATGAGTTACGTTCCTGGAGTTTCAAGACTCACGAAATCGTAATGACACGATTGCAAAATAACCATACCACGGGTGGGGGTTAGAACCCGCGGTCAGAGAGTCTCAAAACTCCAGACCGTCGCGTAAGCCACTGGGCCAGCTAGCTTCAATAAGATTCATCCAACTAGGTACATTTCTACACCATATGAAGGTTAGCATAGGCACCACTGTGTCCACAAATGCAAGATTTTACAGACGAATCTCCCGCTAGCATGGCCGTGACGAACTCTAGCTCAAGTCCCCTCAAAGCCGTCAACGTGACTCACGATTTCGTGAGTCATATTGACGGCTTTGAGGGTTCTAACCCCACCCGTGGTATGGTCTGGAGTTTCAACTTAGAAACCAGTTGTTTGTATCGAAAAAATAATGTAAAGAATGGCTGTTTTGCACGGATATAGTTTTTTTTTTTTTTTAATATATAATATATTTTACGTATACTTGTACTGCTGCTCGGCGGTGTAAATGTTTCCTGAATACTGCGTGTGTAAGTACGAGAATATTTTATTGGCACTTTGAGGCTGATTCTCCTGACTCGGCCTGGCAGAAGTCGACACTGACTGCCTTGGAAATAAATGGTATGAAATACCGACACAGTGGAAAAATAAACACATAAGCAGTATAATGTGATCCTTTATTGACAACGTTTCGCGACTTGATAAAGCGTGGGCGAAAAGTTGTCAATAAAGGATCACATTATACTGCTTATGTGTTTATTTTTCCACTGACAGCCTTTCTGACGGAATATTCAATGGAAACAACACTGCGTAACTATCAAATTGAACAGGTTAACGGCACACTTAAGAACATAAGAAAGAGCACTGCAGAAGGCCTACTGGCCCATGCTAGGCAAATCGAAGTTTCATCCGCTTTTGACGTATAACATGTTATTGAAACAAATTTAACGTGGTAGTGGTGTTTGAGAGGTTGTGTCTAGGAGGCACTGTATGACCCTTGTGGGTTTAGCTCTTAGTTTTGATTGTCTAGGAGTAGGGAGGGGCGTGTCTATGGAGCAGGGAGGGGCGTGTCTATGAGCAGGGAGGGGCGTGTCTATGAGCAGGGAGGGGCGTGTCTAGGAGCAGGGAGGGGCGTGTCTAGGAGCAGGGAGGGGCTCTCTCTGAGATGTGTGCCACTCTCCCCACACAATGCTCGCCTCACTAACAATCCAGCATCTCTTTCGGCATAAATGGTTGGGGATATTTCCTCTTTTGTATCAGTGTGCTGACAGCCAGTAGAAGACAGCTGTAACAAGACAATGATAATCAAAATGGTATACAATACCGACAGGTTGGTAAGTAAGACACATACCAATCTGTCAGTATTGTATACCATTTTGATATTCACTGTCAGACACTGCAGCACAATGGCATGGATAAAGCCCACCGTGTGGGCGAAACGTTGTCAATAAAAGATCACATTATACTGCTTATGCGTTTATTTTTCCAACACAATGGCATCTTGGTACAGAAAACACCTTGGACAACTTTTTCAAGTGAGAATGTTGGATCTGAGAGGGACGTGACCTCTCAGTGATTACATTCTTCTACTCTACACCTCTCCTTCCCACAGTATATAAGTCTCCACACTGTCGTTTGATCTTCACATTGTTTCAGACTATGGAACAGAATTCTTCTCCAGGCTGAGGGACTGACCACCTCAAATCAAGGGTGATGGACTGATTACATCGTCTTCACACCTCTACTGCTGCTGCCTACTTTCTGTACTCGACTGAAAAGCCTACTGTGTAGGCGAAACGTTTCGGAATAAAGATGCCCATGTGTCTCACCTACCAACCTAGATAATGAAAGTCTGACAAGCGATATATTGTAAGATCTTGTGAAACTCTGTGTGTGTGTGTGTATATATATATGTGTATATAGATATATATATATATATATATATATATATAGATATATATATATATATATATATATATATATATATAGATATATATATATATATATATATATATATATATATATATATATATATATAGTCGTGCCAATTAGGTAAAACTTGCTATTTTGGCTTAAATAGCAACGCTCTTCTTGCCATATAAGACAAGCGAAAATTTGTGTATGCAATAATTTCGCAAAAATCATTCTGAACCTTACGAAAAAAAATATATTTCATTGGGTTTGTTTATTATTAAATTATTGTAAACGTATCTAAAATATATTTAGTTGGGTTAGGCTAAATTAAATTGCTCTTGTTATAATAAGGTTAGGTAAGTTTTCTAAGTTTCTTTTGGTGCAAAATTATAAATTTTTACATTAACATTAATGAAAAAAATATCTTTAAACCTATAAAAGAAAATTTTAGAAAGGACTTATTTTAAATGAGTTCTTGCTAATTGACCAGTTTTACCTATATATATATATATATATATATATATATATATATATATATGGGGGCAATGTGACAGATGTTGCATATGTATGGAATAGGAGGTAGGTTATTGAAAGCGGTGAAAAGTTTTTACGAGGATAGTGAGGCTCAGGTTAGAGTATGTAGGCGAGAGGGAGATTATTTCCAAGTAAAAGTAGGCCTTAAACAAGGATGTGTGATGTCACTGTGGTTGTTCAATATATTTATAGATGGAGTTGTAAGAGAAGTGAATGCTCGGGTGTTGGCAAGAGGTGTGGGGTTAAAAGATAAAGAATCTAACACAAAGTGGGAGTTGTCACAGTTGCTCTTTGCTGATGACACTGTGCTTTTGGGGGATTCTGAAGAGAAGTTGCAGAGGTTGGTGGATGAGTTTGGTAGGGTATGTAAAAGAAGGAAATTAAAAGTGAATATAGGAATGAATAAGGTGATGAAGATAAAAAAATAGATAAAGGAAGATTGGATATTAGATTGGAGGGAGAGAGTATGGAGGAGGTGAATGTGTTCAGATATTTGGGAGTGGATGTGTCAGCAGATGGGTATATGAAGGATGAGGTGAATCATAGAATTAACGAGGGGAAAAAGTTGAGTGGTGCACTGAGGAGCTTGTGGAGACAGAACTTTATCCATGAAAGCAAAGAGGGGAATGTATGAGAGTATAGTTATACCAACACACTTGTATGGGTGTGAGACATGGGTTGTGAATGTTGCAACAAGGAAAAGGCTGGAGGCAGTGGAGATGTCGTGTCTGAGGGCAATGTGTGGTGTGAATATAGTGCAGAGAATCCGTAGTTTGGAGATTAGGAGGAGGTGTGGGATTACCAAAACTATTTTTCAGAGAGCTGAGGAGGGGTTATTGACATGGTTCGGACATGTAGAGAGGATGAAACAAAATAGAATGACTTCGAGAGTGTATAAATCAGTAGTGGAGGGAAGGCGGGGTAGGGGTCGGCCTAGAAAAGGTTGGAGGGAGGGGGTAAAGGAGGTTTTGTGTGCAAGGGGCTTGGACTTCCAGCAAGCGTGCGTGAGCGTGTTAAATTGGAGTGAATGGAGACAAAAAACAAATGTTTTTTTAGGACTTGACGTGCTGTTGGAGTGTAAGCAAGGTAACATTTATGAAGGGTTTCAGGGAAACCGGCAGGCCGGACTTGAGTCCTGGAGGTTGGAAGTACAGTGCCGGCACTCTGAAGGAGGGGTGTTTATGTTGCAGTTTTGTAGCTGTAGTGTAAGCACGCCTCTGGCAAGACAGTGATGGAGTGAATGATGAAAGTTTTTCTTTGACGGGCCACTCTGCCTTGGTGGGAAACGGCCGATGTGTTAATAAAAAAAATATATATAGTGCTATTTTTTTTGGAAATAAGATTGAAAAAGTTCATCCAGCATTGAATGACTCTTGAAAAAGCCCTCATGGTTCTATTTTTTCAGTGGCTTTCGCAAAAATATACGTTTTATATATAATAGATTTTTAAGAGAGCTTATTTTATGTTAAAAATATTGAATAAGCAAATGTTTCCAGTGCTTTGTAAATAATAGAAACGTGTGTGTGTGTAGTACACCGGTGACTGCCGTCTGTACATGGGTGACTGCTGTCTGTACATGGGTGACTGCTGTCTGTACATGGGTGACTGCTGTCTGCACACTGGCGACTGCTGTCTGCACACTGGCGACTGCTGTCTGCACACTGGCGACTGCTGTCTGCACACTGGCGACTGCTGTCTGCACACTGGCGACTGCTGCCTGTACACTGGCGACTGCTGCCTGTACACTGGCGACTGCTGCCTGTACACTGGCGACTGCTGCCTGTACACTGGCGACTGCTGCCTGTACACTGGCGACTGCTGCCTGTACACTGGCGACTGCTGCCTGTACACTGGCGACTGCTGCCTGTACACTGGCGACTGCGCCTGTACACTGGCGACTGCTGCCTGTACACTGGCGACTGCTGCCTGTACACTGGCGACTGCTGCCTGTACACTGGCGACTGCTGCCTGTACACTGGCGACTGCTGCCTGTACACTGGCGACTGCTGCCTGTACACTGGCGACTGCTGCCTGTACACTGGCGACTGCTGCCTGTACACTGGCGACTGCTGCCTGTACACTGGCGACTGCTGCCTGTACACTGGCGACTGCTGCCTGTACACTGGCGACTGCTGCCTGTACACTGGCGACTGCTGCCTGTACACTGGCGACTGCTGCCTGTACACTGGCGACTGCTGCCTGTACACTGGCGACTGCTGCCTGTACACTGGCGACTGCTGCCTGTACACTGGCGACTGCTGCCTGTACACTGGCGACTGCTGCCTGTACACTGGCGACTGCTGCCTGTACACTGGCGACTGCTGCCTGTACACTGGCGACTGCTGCCTGTACACTGGCGACTGCTGCCTGTACACTGGCGACTGCTGCCTGTACACTGGCGACTGCTGCCTGTACACTGGCGACTGCTGCCTGTACACTGGCGACTGCTGCCTGTACACTGGCGACTGCTGCCTGTACACTGGCGACTGCTGCCTGTACACTGGCGACTGCTGCCTGTACACTGGCGACTGCTGCCTGTACACTGGCGACTGCTGCCTGTACACTGGCGACTGCTGCCTGTACACTGGCGACTGCTGCCTGTACACTGGCGACTGCTGCCTGTACACTGGCGACTGCTGCCTGTACACTGGCGACTGCTGCCTGTACACTGGCGACTGCTGCCTGTACACTGGCGACTGCTGCCTGTACACTGGCGACTGCTGCCTGTACACTGGCGACTGCTGCCTGTACACTGGCGACTGCTGCCTCCTACACTGCGCGACTGCTGCCTGTACACTGGCGACTGCTTCCTGTACACTGGCGACTGCTGCCTGTACACTGGCGACTGCTGCCTGTACACTGGCGACTGCTGCCTGTACACTGGCGACTGCTGCCTGTACACTGGCGACTGCTGCCTGTACACTGGCGACTGCTGCCTGTACACTGGCGACTGCTGCCTGTACACTGGCTTCTAACCTAAGTTAACATTAAACAGTGAATAATTATGTTATAAACTTGATGTCTGTGAAGTTCTCTTCCATGACCATTAGGACAAGTTGTACACACACACACAGGTGTGTACTCTCTCGCTCTCTCTCTCCCCTTCCCTATTTCTATCTCCCTTTTTTCTCCCCCTTTCTGTGATTCTTCATAGTTTAGAGTCACATTTCACCCCAAGGATGTCAACTTCATCCCCGGGTACCAACACTCTCCTATTCATCTTTACCATTGCTCCAGCATTACCATCATGGTGCCTAGACACCATCATCACTTGTGTTTTGTCAGGAGCAAATGTGACCTGAGATCATTTACCCCAGACTTGTATAGCTGTAAGTTGGTGATCGATATAACTTACAACAGCTGGTATTTCCTCTCCTAAATAAGTAAATGTCAGAGTACAGTCGTCTGCATATGCATGGGATTCTGGGACGAGTTGAAGGGTGGGTGGGCATGGGTGTAAATGTGTGGGTGTAAATGTGTGGGAGTAAATGTGTGGGAGTAGGTGTATGAAGAGCAGTGTCCTGTGCCGTTGAGATGGGGAATGAAAATTGATGTTGTCCTACCTACTTCTTACATCTGACCTCCCCATTTTCAACATATTAACCTATAAGACTGTATGGGAACTCCTTCAACGAAGGTGATGGCCAGGAGGAAGATCCTGATGAATTCTGAAATAACATTGTTAGTGTTGGAGAATGTTATTTTTTATTTAACAAAATTGGATGCATGAGGAAGACGCTGCTACCCTGTTCTACATTGTATGATAATTATACTTTAGGCACAAAAGTTGACTATCCTGTCACATTCCATCATGCAGGATAAAGATGTCATCTGCCGTCCTCTCCCTAAAGAGATGAACGCAGCTGGCAGACGTGAGCCCGAGGTGCTGGTAACTGACAGGTGACATCATGTTAAGTTGTTAGCAGGAGGGGGAGACCAGACAGCACTGGCAACACTTGAGTCTTAGTAAGTCAGTCGTATATTTCCCTGTATATAGTATACACCTCTTGTGTATGTCTCTCAGTGTATATATAATATAATAATAATATTTTTATTTACTACAAGTACATGTACAAGGTATACAGGCCTAGCTGACATCAATGACATGCTACTATATAGAAAGCCCCTTGTTATGCTGAGCATTTCCCGCAAATTAGGTCAGTTTTGTCCCAGTCGACTAACACCCAGGTACCCATTTTACATGCTGTCGTGGTTTCCCCGAGGATTCGGCTGTAGTTTAGCGCTGATAGAGATATTTTCATAAATTTGCTTACTTGTGTGTGCGGGAGCGACCATACTTTGAGATGGTAATGCCCAAGTACTAGCAACCCCAACTCTACTGGAAGGAAATATTTGAAACTCCAGTAGTTTTTGGGATCCTTTGTGGAATGTTTGACGTTATCCTCTTCGTCTTACAGAAGTCTCTCATCTCTGACATATTTCATCACTTGATATAAGAAACTCACCCTTGTGAGTGAATGTAAAAGGCAAGATATAAACTTTCCTACCCACTATGTAACTCACAAATAGTAGGGCAGCAGCACACTGCTTGTGTATCTACTCTCTTAACAATAAAATACTCCACCTTTACTTGGCCTTACACACTAAGGAACGAGTCAGCGTATGACAACACTCCTAGCAGGGGTTTCCCCTGGCCAGTAAACAAGCAACAGAAACGGCGATGATTCCAGGCAGGTTGGTGGTGGGGGTAGGGAGGGATGTAGGTAAGGAGGCAGAGAGGGAGGCAGGGAGACGGAAGGAGCAGCAGAACCAGCTGTGGTTTTTGCGTAAGTATCTTTGTAGCTTTGCCCTTTGAATTATCCGCCTCACACACAGTCTGACTTTTTTGGGTTATCGCTGGTTCTCTACACATATGCTGCTATGTATGATAATCTATGTAACTGTATTTGTGTATACCTGAATAAACTTACTTATGATCAATAGCAGGAAAGTATGTGTGTGTGTCAGAGGAAAACTGGGACTGCTGCAGCCCCCAGAAACCACACACAAGACTGAAGGAATAAACAAAGTGATTGATGAGACGACACATACTTGTTTTCCAGTAAAGATCAAGGTACAGGCAATTTTTTGTCCTTTCATCTATTTTCTTAGTATCAGTTTACTACCTTTTGCCTTAACTAGTCTGGTTAAAGTTTCTTAGAGGGTGATCTTAAGTGACGGCTTGTTGCTCAAAACTTTTACCTTGTTCTTAGCCTCGCTTGTTTACCCTCATCACCTCACTCAATACAAATATGGTTTGCTTTGTGATCCCTTCTCTTAAATCTTCATAAAATCTGCCCTTGGGTGAAACTTTGATTATCACACACACATCTACAGTTGCATATGCATTGGTTAACCTGGATTCTAAGCATTATACATGTATACAGATCATGCAACAAGGTCACTTGAAACAAGTGGTCACTTGTTACGCATTTTAACCACAATGAAAGGTGATCTCAGTAACATTCACAGACTGTTGCCACGTATACATATACATCACCAATGTTTAAAATAACCACAGTGAAAGTTAATTATTTTCGGGAGTCATAACCCACTGGCATAACAAAATTAATGTTGATTTAGTTGTTACCAGTGAGAACTTGTTCACAGATCAAGGGGAAATAGAGGGCATAAATCTTCACCATTAATGACAACAAACACCATCATAAGTACTATAAAGCTCCACAGTTAGGCAGTTTAAAGGACTCTGGTGAAGTGTATCGTGAGTGTAAAACCCCACACTTACTGAGAACTTAAGTTGCACTAACAAATGCAATAGAACACAAGAACTTAGGAAAGAAGAATGGGAACAGTATGTTAGTGGGCTAAACAGATCTACCACTTTTAAAGTGGTAATGTTGCTTAGTGTTGTTGTTTTATTGTTTGTTAATATTTAACTTGTTTTTATTACGTTTATATATATTTTTATGGTTGTTAACTCTGAGTTACCTACCTGGTCAAATTGTTCCCTAAATGTTTACAACTCATCAGAGATTGATTGGGTAATATTGAGTTAAATAATACCATTATTTTAACAAAATTAAGCGAACAAATTAATACCGCTGGAAAACATTTTTTTTTCCAAGTTGATTCACGTAAATATATCACTGCATGGGACGGAAGTTGTGTCAGGCATGATCTGCCTGCTCTGTATCCATGTTAATTTGGATTATTAAGTCATTGTTACCCATAAAGCTTTGAAATTGGCATGTAAACAATCTATCAAAGATTTTTATGAAGTTTGTTGTTAGTGCTGCTAGTCTGCGAGCTTTGTCAGAGCTCTACTACTGTGTCCTTTCCTCACAGGAGCCGTGTCTGCCCTTTTAATTAACAGGACCTCCGGGATTCTGGTTCTCTAAAGAATACCGAGTGCTCGTGGTACATACCTCCCAGTATATATATATATATATATATATATATATATATATATATATATAAACAGAGCTCGAATTCGGCTGAGGTGCTGCTGCATGTGTGGGAGTGTTAACTTTCACTGTTGTATTCTGAGAAAGGTTGGGAGGTGTGTGCGCTTACGTCAGATATACGATGGACAGACGTCATAAAGAAACTGTCCAGATCCTCTACTGCATCATAATTTAGTAGATTGCTTAATCTCGATTCATTCTGTTATATCCAAATTTCGTCTATTTTTGTCATCGGTGTATTAGGGTGTATGACGATGTATGCACACGGGTATAGCCTAGTTTAACGTGACTGTAGGCAAAACATGTGTGGTAGAGTGGACTTGAGTAACATACATGTTGCTAATTACTGTCTTAGTAACCACCTTCAGCACCATACATGTTGCTAATTAGTCTTAGTAACCACCTTCAGCACCATACATGTTGCTAATTACTGTCCTAGTAACAACCTTCAGCACCATACATGTTGCTAATTACTGTCCTAGTAACCACCTTCAGCACCATACATGTTGCTAATTACTGTCCTAGTAACCACCTTCAGCACCATACATGTTGCTAATTACTGTCCTAGTAACCACCTTCAGCACCATACATGTTGCTAATTACTGTCCTAGTAACCACCTTCAGCACCATACATGTTGCTAATTACTGTCCTAGTAACCACCTTCAGCACCATACATGTTGCTAATTACTGTCCTAGTAACAAGCTTCAGCACCATACATGTTGCTAATTACTGTCCTAGTAACAAGCTTCAGCAACATACATGTTGCTAATTACTGTCCTAGTAACCACTTCAGCACATACATGTTGCTAATTACTGTCCTAGTAACAGCTTCAGCAACATACATGTTGCTAATTACTGTCCTAGTAACCACCTTCAGCACCATACATGTTGCTAATTACTGTCCTAGTAACAAGCTTCAGCAACATACATGTTGCTAATTACTGTCCTAGTAACCACCTTCAGCACCATACATGTTGCTAATTACTGTCCTAGTAACCACCTTCAGCACCATACATGTTGCTAATTACTGTCCTAGTAACAAGCTTCAGCAACATACATGTTGCTAATTACTGTCCTAGTAACCACCTTCAGCACCATGTTGCTAATTACTGTCCTAGTAACAAGCTTCAGCAACATGTTGCTAATTACTGTCCTAGTAACAAGCTTCAGCAACATACATGTTGCTAATTACTGTCCTAGTAACAAGCTTCAGCACCATACATGTTGCTAATTACTGTCCTAGTAACCACCTTCAGCACCATACATGTTGCTAATTACTGTCCTAGTAACAAGCTTCAGCAACATACATGAGTCTTAGCAACTCTACATACCACTGACACCTCAGAAGGAACCTCCAACATAACTATTCATTAGTAAGACTGAAACTATTAAACCATTATAGAATTAATATTCCTGATTTTGTAGGTCTTTAAAGTTTTAATTTAACGCCACAAAATTTATATATTCCTTATCAAATTATAATTTAATGCTCCAAGTATTATAGATTTAATCCCACATGCTTAATAAATTTGATACCATTAACATTATAGATTTAATGCCATTAAAATAAATTCAGTACCATAACACTATAAATGTAGTACCATTAAATATAGATTTAATACCATTATAAATATATTTAATACCCTTAATATTGTTTTTCAATAACTATATAAACCTAATATTAATAACAGAGGTAATACCAGTAGATCTAATATTAATAACACGTAATACCAGTAGATATAATATTAATAACAGGTAATACCAGTAGATCTAATATTAATAACAGGTAATACCAGTAGATCTAATATTAATAACAGAGGTAATACCAGTAGATCTAATATTAATAACAGAGGTAATACCAGTAGATCTAATATTAATTACAGGTAATACCAGTAGATCTAATATTAATTACAGGTAATACCAGTAGATCTAATATTAATAACAGGTAATACCAGTAGATCTAATATTAATAACAGGTAATACCAGTAGATCTAATATTAATAACAGGTAATACCAGTAGACCTAATATTAATAACAGAGGTAATACCAGTAGATCTAATATTAATAACAGGTAATACCAGTAGATCTAATATTAATAACAGGTAATACCAGTAGATCTAATATTAATAACAGAGGTAATACCAGTAGATCAAATATTAATAACAGGTAATACCAGTAGATCTAATATTAATAACAGAGGTAATACCAGTAGATCTAATATTAATAACAGGTAATACCAGTAGATCTAATATTAATAACAGAGGTAATACCAGTAGATCTAATACAAAGTACAGATTAAATACCAGTGACAATATCAATTTAAAAATACTAACACTAGTTTTAATGCTTCCTAAAATATAAATTTACTAACAGGGAATTTTTAGAATACCACTAGTTTTATAACTTTAATACAGGTACTACTGTTTGTGACTAGTTAATACAGGTACTACTGTGTGTGACTAGTTAATACAGGTACTACTGTGTGTGACTAGTTAATACAGGTACTACTGTGTGTGACTAGTTAATACAGGTACTACTGTGTGTGACTAGTTAATACAGGTACTAATGTGTGTGACTAGTTAATACAGGTACTACTGTGTGTGACTAGTTAATACAGGTACTACTGTGTGTGACTAGTTAATACAGGTACTACTGTGTGTGACTAGTTAATACAGGTACTACTGTGTGTGACTAGTTAATACAGGTACTACTGTGTGTGACTAGTTAATACAGGTACTACTGTGTGTGACTAGTTAATACAGGTACTACTGTGTGTGACTAGTTAATACAGGTACTACTGTGTGTGACTAGTTAATACAGGTACTACTGTGTGTGACTAGTTAATACAGGTACTTCTGTGTGACTAGTTAATACAGGTACTACTGTGTGTGACTAGTTAATACAGGTACTACTGTTTGTGTTTAGTTAATACAGGTACTACTGTGTGTGTATAGTTAATACAGATACTACTGTGTGTCTAGTTAATACAGGTACTACTGTGTGTGTCTAGTTAATACAGGTACTACTGTGTGTGTCTAGGTAATACAGGTACTACTGTGTGTGACTAGTTAATACAGGTACTACTGTGTGCTAGTAATCAGGTATAGTGCAGTTAATACAGGTACTACTGTGTGTGTCTAGTTAATACAGGTACTACTGTGTGTGTCTAGTTAATACAGGTACTACTGTGTGTCTAGTTAATACAGGTACTACTGTGTGTCTAGTTAATACAGGTACTACTGTGTGTCTAGTTAATACAGGTACTACTGTGTGTCTAGTTAATACAGGTACTACTGTGTGTGTCTAGTTAATACAGGTACTACTGTGTGTTTCTAGTTAATACAGGTACTACTGTGTGTGACTAGTTAATACAGGTACTACTGTGTGTGTCTAGTTAATACAGGTACTACTGTGTGTGACTAGTTAATACAGGTACTACTGTGTGTGACTAGTTAATACAGTACTACTGTGTGTGACTAGTTAATACAGGTACTACTGTGTGTGACTAGTTAATACAGGTACTACTGTGTGTGACTAGTTAATACAGGTACTACTGTGTGTGACTAGTTAATACAGGTACTACTGTGTGTGACAAGTTAATACAGGTACTACTGTGTGTGACTAGTTAATACAGGTACTACTGTGTGTGACTAGTTAATACAGGTACTACTGTGTGTGACAAGTTAATACAGGTACTACTGTGTGTGACTAGTTAATACAGGTACTACTGTGTGTGACATGTTAATACAGGTACTACTTTGTGTGTCTAGTTAATGGACCAAGTCGAAGAACAAAGAGGCACTACCATTACTATCGCCTCCCTTCACCCTTCACTCCCCTTTCTTGTGCCACTACCATTACTATCGCCTCCCTTCACCCTTCACTCCCTTTCTTGTGCCACTACTCTCCCTTCCTCTACTACCACTGTTACACTACCACTACCAGTCTTACCACTATTTCTTTTTCTTCCTCTCTTGGTCCCGTCCCTCTCCACCTTACCTATAAATACTGGCTCCCTTTTTTGTGTTAGCGTGACTTGTAAATGGTTCAAATCGGACCGAAACGTCGTATTTAGTTGTTCTTTCTCGTATGTGTTGGATATTTGTGTGAGTTTAATATATTTTGCACTATAGCTTTAATGCCAGTAATATTTATGAAGAAACTAAGCCGGTGGTGCGCTGGGTTGGTGGTACGGTATGCAGGGTTGGCGGTACGGTACGCAGGGTTGGCGGTACGGTATGCAGGGTTGGCGGTACGGTACGGAAGGTTGGCAGTACGGTACGCAGGGTTGGTGGTACGGTATGCAGGGTTGGCGGTACGGTACGCAGGGTTGGCGGTACGGTATGCAGGGTTGGCGGTACGGTACGGAAGGTTGGCAGTACGGTACGCAGGGTTGGCACGGTACGCAGGGTTGGTGGTACGGTACGCAGGTTTGGCGGTATGGTACGGAAGGTTGGCAGTACGGTAAGCAGGGTTGGCAGTACGGTAAGCAGGGTTGGCAGTACGGTAAGCAGGGTTGGCAGTACAGTACGCAGGGTTGGCAGTACGGTACGCAGGGTTGGCAGTACGGTACGCAGGGTTGGCAGTACGGTACGCAGGGTTGGCAGTACGGTACGCAGGGTTGGTGGACGGTACGCAGGGTTGGTGGTACGGTACGCAGGGTTGGTGGTACGGTACGCAGGGTTGGTACGGTACGTAGGGTTGGTGGTACGGTACGCAGGGTTGGTGGTACGGTACGCAGGGTTGGGAGTACGGTACGCAGGGATGGTGGTACGGTACGCAGGGTTGGTGTACGGTACGCAGGGTTGGTACGGTACGCAGGGATGGTGGTACGGTACGCAGGGTTGGGAATACGGTACGCAGGGTTGGTGGTACGGTACGCAGGGTTGGTGGTACGGTACGCAGGGTTGGTACGGTACGAGGGTTGGTGGTACGGTACGCAGGGTTGGTGGTACGGTACGCAGGGTTGGTACGGTACGCAGGGTTGGTGGTACGGTACGCAGGGTTGGGAGTACGGTACGCAGGGTTGGTGGTACGGTACGCAGGGTTGGTGGTACGGTACGCAGGGTTGGTGGTACGGTACGCAGGGTTGGTGGTACGGTACGCAGGGTTGGTGGTACGGTACGCAGAGTTGGTACGGTACGCAGGGTTGGTGGTACGGTACGCAGGGTTGGGAGTACGGTACGCAGGGTTGGGAGTACGGTACGCAGGGTTGGTGGTACGGTACGCAGGGTTGGTGGTACGGTACGCAGAGTTGGCAGTACGGTACGCAGGGTTGGTACGGTACGCAGGGTTGGTACGGTACGTAGGGTTGGTACGGTACGCAGAGTTGGCGGTACGGTACGCAGGGTTGGTACGGTACGCAGAGTTGGCGGTACGGTACGCAGGGTTGGTACGGTACGTAGGGTTCGTACGGTACGCAGGGTTGGTGGTACGGTACGCAGGGTTGGTGGTACTGTACGCTGGGTTGGCAGTACGGTACGCAGGGTTGGTGGTACGGTACGCAGGGTTGGTGGTACTGTACGCAGGGTTGGCAGTACGGTACGCAGGGTTGGCAGTACGGTACGCAGGGTTGGTGGTATGGTACGCAGGGTTGGTGGTACGGTACGCACTGTTGGCAGTACGGTACGCAGGGTTGGCGGTACGGTACGCTGGGTTGGCAGTACGGTACGCAGGGTTGGCAGTACGGTACGGTTTACTTTTTTCTTTTTCTCGTACTTAGAAATACCGCAGAGTAATTTCATACCGTACTTTTTAACTAAAAATTAAACTAGGTTGGAAGCTTTTGGCAAGAATGTCTGGGAATTGTTGCCAGTAATGATATCTTTATTTCTACAAGGTAAATGTGCAAGGTATACAGACCATAGCTGACGTCAATGACATACTACTATATAGAAAGCCCCTTGTTATGTAGAGCATTTCAGGCAGATTAGGTCAGTTTTGTCCCAGGATGCGACCCACACCAGTCCACTAACACCCAGGTACCTATTTTTACTGATGGGTGAACAGGGACAGTAGGTGTCTTAAGGAAACACGGCCAGTGTTTTCACCTTAGCCGGGAATCGAACCCGAACCCTCAGCGTGTGAAGCGAGAGCTTTGCCTACCAGGTAAATGTTGCAATAATTAAAGGTGCAGTTGAAATCTCTAATGGCGGGTCTGCTCTTTGGGTTGAAATGTACTGCACCTGCTTGATGAGAAAGGTACATGTGTATACACTGAGAGATTTGTATATCTCGATGTATACGCCGTGAGAACTTAGGAGTGAAGTATCCTTGAGTAGTTATGTACTGTCACATCCTTGAGTAGTTATGTACTGTCACATGAAGCATTAATGACGTGTACTCGACAAACATAAATTATGAATCACAACGCCACTCTAACACTCGAAGGAGAACATAATTTTAGAGTCGAGTATATTCTCTAACTTGGGGATAAAAATAAACTCTTTGTATATACACTGAGAGAAAAAATTTCCCAGTATGCAACCTTCTGAGGATTTATACCTAAAACAAAAACTAATTTAGATAAGTCGCCACTCGCCTAGGTTTCAAAGTGGTTCAAAGATGAGTTCATTAAGAATTTCGAAGCATAGCTGGATCATCCCTCCATCTGTGAAGGTGAATGTTGTTTTGATGGCTCATGGTGCATCAGGGTCTGATCAACCAGGCTGTTACTGCTGGCCGCACGTAAACCGACGTACGAACCACAACCCGGCTGGTCAGGTACTGACTTTAGGTGCCTGTCCAGCGCCTTCTTGAAGACAGCCAGGGGTCTATTGGTAATCCCCCTTGTGTGTGCTGGGAGGCAGTTGAACAGTCTTGGGCCTCCGACACTTCTTGTGTTGTCTCTGTGTACTCGTGGCGCCCCTACTTTTCATTGGGGGGATGTTGCATCTCCTGCCCAGTCTTTTGCCTTCTTAGGGAGTGATTTTCGTGTGGAAATTTGGGACTAGTCCCTCTAGGATTTTTCATGTGTATATTATCATGTATGTTTCTTGCCTGCGTTCCAGGGAATACAAATCAAGGGACTTCAATCACTCTCAGTAATTTAGGTGCTTTATCGTACTTGCACGTGTCGTGAAAGTTCTCTGTACATTCTCCAGGTCTGCAATTTCGCCTGCTTTGAAAGGGGCCTTTAATGTGCAACAAGTGATTTGAAGAGAATCATCATGGGCTTGGCACTCCTAGTTTTGAAGGTTCTCATTATCCATCCTATCATTTTCCTAAATGTGGTATATACATTGTTGTGGTCTATGAAAGAGAGATCCTCTGACATCACTCCCAATCCTTCACATTAGTTTTTCTTTCTATTATGTGGTTGGAATTTATTTTATACTCCGATACAGTTTTAATTTTCTTGAGTTTTCCATATCGGAGTAATTGAAATCTCTCTTGATCGAAGTTCATGTTGTTTTCTGCGGCCCATGTAAAGATTTGGTTGATGTCCGCTTGGAGTCTTGTAGTGTCATCAGTGGATGAGACTGCCGTGCAAATTCGGGGTCATCTGCAAAGGAAGACACGGTGCTGTGGCTTTCATCTCTGTCTTATGTCAGATATGAGGAAGAACAGGATGGGGGCGAGTACTGCGCCTTGTGGAACAGAGCTTGTCACTGAGGCCGCCTCAGACTTTACTCTGTTTACTATTACCTTTGTGTTCTATTTGTTAGGAAATTATAGATCTATCTCCCAACTTTTCCTGTTATTCCTTTATCACGCATTTTGTGTGCTATTAACCATAGTCGCACTTGTCAAAGGCTTTCGCAAAGTCTGTGTATACTGCATCTGCATTTTGTTTGTCCTCCAGTGCCTTTTTAAGATTTTGTCCTAATGGTCCAGTAGCTGGGACAGGCAGGAGCGCCCTGCTATAATATCTTTATTTACTACAAGTACATGTACAAGGTATACAGTCCTAGCTGACATCACTGACATACTGCTATATAGAAAGCCGCTAGTTATGCAGAACATTTCGGACAAATTAGGTCAATTTTGTCCCGAGATGCAACCCACACCAGTCGACTAACACCTAAGTATCCATTTTATACGGATGAGTGAATATAGACAACCTGTGTAAGGAAACACGCTGTCTGTTGTTTTTAGTGATTGTGGGATGACCCCTGTGTCCATGCTCCCTCTCCATAGAATGCTGAAGGCACGTGAAAGGGGCTTCTTGCAGTTCTTGTGAACATGGAGTTCCACGAGTCTGGGCCTGGGGCCGAGTGCCTGGTCATGTCGTTTATTGCTTTTTGGAAGTATTGTGGTGTTAGGGTAATATCGGAGACTTGTTATTGACCAAATTTTGAGTCTCAAAAAATTCGTTTAGATTTTCGACTCTTAGTCCGGTTAACGGCTCACTAAACACCGAGTCATATTGAGACTAAATTTAGTATCTCACTCATTTCTTTGCTGTCATCTATGCAAGTCCCATCTCGTCCAAGCAGGGGTCCAATACATGTCTGTACGTCTGTTATATTCCGTATCAGATCATCATTGTTGGTGAAAATGAGGTCTAGTGTTTTTTCAAGTCTTGTTGGCTCTATTACTTATTGGTTTTTGAAAAGTTGTTACATGAATTGTTGGGACGGAGCATCTGGAGGCTCGTATACAACCACAATGACAAGGTTTTGGTTTTCGATCTTTACTGTCAAAACTTCAGCTACATTATTTGAGGTGTTTAATAGTTCCGAGGAAATGAGCGACTGTGACATACAGGCCAACACCCCCTTGTTGCCTGTTTACTCTGTCGCATCTGAATAGGTTATAGCCAGGGATCCATATTTCATTGTCAAAGTGGTCCTATATGTGACTCTCTGTGAAAGCCGCAAACATTGCATTTGACTCACGAAATCGTAATACACGATTGCAAACAAGCCATACCACGGGTGGGGTTCGAACCCGCGGTCACAGTCTCAAAACTCCAGACCGTCGCGTAAGCCACTAGGCCAGTGGTGCCTATGCTAACCTTCCTATGGTGTAGAAATATACCTAGTTGAATGAATCTTATTGAAGCTAATTGGCCCAGTGGCTTACGCGACGGTCTGGAGTTTTGAGACTGTGACCGCGGGTTCGAACCCCACCCGTGGTATGGTTTGATTGCGTTTGACTCTGTGAGCAGTCCTTTGATGAAAGGTATTTTGTTTGTTGATGACTTTAGACCCTGTATGTTTGCAAAGATAAATGTCGTCGTGTTGATGGTACTAAGGGGGGGGGCCTATGCTGGCATTAATATCTGTTGTTCTGTAGTGGAGGCCAATGACTGTGTTGCCGCTCCAGATGTGTTTTGAGTTTGTGTAGGATTTTTGTCATTTCTTGCCAGTTTCCTTTTTCCTGGCACTAAAAAACCTCCGTCTCTGGAGTGGTTATGGTTCCCCTGGTTTGTTTCCCATAAGGGTGATCTGTATATTCTTGTCCCCTGTAGAGGGTGCCTCTGACAATATAGGTTGTAGTATTGTCTTATATGGATTGAAGAACGACACATTTCAGGGGGGTAAAAATTACGGGAAGAGGAGTTGCATTCTCCTGTTGTCATGTGTGCGGCATTTTTTGGGATGTTCAAAATTGCACGTCCCACCTTTTCTTCCAAATATTCCATCCCTACAGATACCCAATTTTATCTCTGTTTGGGATTTTTGTGGCTGCAGTCCCTACTGGTGCATTTTTTCTGTCTCCACATTACCCACAGCCACTGTACTGACTTCAATGTTTCCACCATTTATTTTTCTGGTAATGTATCGACACACGTTCCCGAAGCATCGGCCTCTTTTATTCCATCTCCAGCGGTAGTGTTACCTTGTCTCTCTGGAATTTGTGTAGCGTTGTTTTTACCTGTTTCATCACCAGGGCCACTGTCTCCATCTTGTGCAGTCCTCCAGGACAGCACCAGCACCATCTGATGCACTGTCCTCCAAGACAGCACCAGCCCCAGGGGTGACAGCCCCATCTGTCCCCACTCCTTTTATTTTCCCAGCTGTTTTCTAAGAAGGATATTTTTTTTGTTGGTGTTTGTCTTTTAGAATAGATTTAATTTTCTCCCAAAGGTGCCTCTCACCTGGGCACACCCAAAAACAGTGAATAATGATAGAGGAATGCATGATAAAACTAGTGTATAGTGTGTTACATTGTGTACCATCACAGTGTGTTACACTGTGTGCCATCACAGTGTGTTACACTGTGTGCCATCACAGTGTGTTACACTGTGTGCCATCACAGTGTGTTACACTGTGTGCCATCACAGTGTGTTACACTGTGTGCCATCACAGTGTGTTACACTGTGTGCCATCACAGTGTGTTACACTGTGTGCCATCACTGTGTTACATGTGTCATCACACGTGTGTTACACTGTGTGCCATCACAGTGTGTTACACTGTGTGCCATCACAGTGTGTTACACTGTGTGCCATCACAGTGTGTTACACTGTGTGCCATCACGTGTGTTACACTGTGTGCCATCACGTGTGTTACACTGTGTGCCATCACCGTGTGTTACACTGTGTGCCATCACCGTAATGGTATATGTTACACTGTGTGCCATCACCGTGTGTTACACTGTGTGCCATCACCGTGTGTTACACTGTGTGCCATCACCGTGTGTTACACTGTGTGCCATCACCGTGTGTTACACTGTGTGCCATCACCGTGTGTTACACTGTGTGCCATCACCGTGTGTTACACTGTGTGCCATCACCGTGTGTTACACTGTGTGCCATCACCGTGTGTTACACTGTGTGCCATCACCGTGTGTTACACTGTGTGCCATCACCGTGTGTTACACTGTGTGCCATCACCGTGTGTTACACTGTGTGCCATCACCGTGTGTTACACTGTGTGCCATCACCGTGTGTTACACTGTGTGCCATCACCGTGTGTTACACTGTGTGCCATCACCGTGTGTTACACTGTGTGCCATCACCGTGTGTTACACTGTGTGCCATCACCGTGTGTTACACTGTGTGCCATCACCGTGTGTTACACTGTGTGCCATCACCGTGTGTTACACTGTGTGCCATCACCGTGTGTTACACTGTGTGCCATCACCGTGTGTTACACTGTGTGCCATCACCGTGTGTTACACTGTGTGCCATCACCGTGTGTTACACTGTGTGCCATCACCGTGTGTTACACTGTGTGCCATCACCGTGTGTTACACTGTGTGCCATCACCGTGTGTTACACTGTGTGCCATCACCGTGTGTTACACTGTGTGCCATCACCGTGTGTTACACTGTGTGCCATCACCGTGTGTTACACTGTGTGCCATCACCGTGTGTTACACTGTGTGCCATCACCGTGTGTTACACTGTGTGCCATCACCGTGTGTTACACTGTGTGCCATCACCGTGTGTTACACTGTGTGCCATCACCGTGTGTTACACTGTGTGCCATCACCGTGTGTTACACTGTGTGCCATCACCGTGTGTTACACTGTGTGCCATCACCGTGTGTTACACTGTGTGCCATCACCGTGTGTTACACTGTGTGCCATCACCGTGTGTTACACTGTGTGCCATCACCGTGTGTTACACTGTGTGCCATCACCGTGTGTTACACTGTGTGCCATCACCGTGTGTTACACTGTGTGCCATCACCGTGTGTTACACTGTGTGCCATCACCGTGTGTTACACTGTGTGCCATCACCGTGTGTTACACTGTGTGCCATCACCGTGTGTTACACTGTGTGCCATCACCGTGTGTTACACTGTGTGCCATCACCGTGTGTTACACTGTGTGCCATCACCGTGTGTTACACTGTGTGCCATCACCGTGTGGTACACTGTGTGCCATCACCGTGTGGTACACTGTGTGCCATCACCGTGTGGTACACTGTGTGCCATCACCGTGTGGTACACTGTGTGCCATCACCGTGTGGTACACTGTGTGCCATCACCGTGTGGTACACTGTGTGCCATCACCGTGTGGTACACTGTGTGCCATCACCGTGTGGTACACTTGTGCATCACCGTGTGGTACACTGTGTGCCATCACCGTGTGGTACACTGTGTGCCATCACCGTGTGGTACACTGTGTGCCATCACCGTGTGGTACACTGTGTGCCATCACGTGTGTACACTGTGTGCCATCACCTGTGGTACACTGTGTGCCATCACCGTGTGGTACACTGTGTGCCATCACCGTGTGGTACACTGTGTGCCATCACCGTGTGGTACACTGTGTGCCGTGGATCACCGTGTGGTACACTGTGTGCCATCACCGTGTGGTACTGTCATCACGTGTAGGTACACTGTGTGCCATCACGTGTGGTTAACTGTGCCATCACTGTGGCATGTGTGCCATCACCGTGTGTACACTGTGTGCATCAGTTTCACTGTGTGCATCACTGTGTGTTAACTGTGTGCCATCACATCGATGTAAGGTACACTTGTGCCATCACGTGTCGGTCATCACTGTGGACTGTTGCCATCACGTGTGGTCACGGCCTGTAGTGCCATCACCGTGTGGTACACTGTGTGCCATCACCTGTGCTGTAACTGCTGTGCCATCACCGTGTGGTACACTGTGTGCCATCACCTGTGGTACACTGTGTGCATCACCGTGTGGTTCACTGTGTGCCATCACCGTGTGGTCACTGTATCACGTGTGGTAACTTGTGCCTCACTTGTCGTGAAAGGTGATTTTAATTGGTTGGTTAACTCTGTGGCAGTTCCAGTAATTAGTGTTTGTGTGTCAGGTTTCTGATGGTTTCAATAAATGGTTTATAAAACCGACAAGTTGATAACCGAGACACTTGTGCAACATTTCGGCATCTTTATTCTGGAAACGTTTCGCCAGCCAGTGGCTTCTTTACCCAGTGCCGTGAAAGGTGGAAGATGAAGAAGCCACTGGGTTGGCATTCAGCCTGCGCCTTATATGCTCAAAATCAGCGTCAGGAGTAGGCGAAACAGTCTTCTATGTTCGTGCGTCTTATATGTCGGAGATTACGGTGTCTTCCTGGTGGCTGGTCCTTCACTTGTGTCTCCAGGCACACTCATCTACACATTGGCACTCCGTTGTAAGTTAGAACCTTGGCTGCTCTCAACTGCACTTGTCAAGTGAAAGAGTCAGATATTTGCTTTTCGGTTGCTTTGATAACGCTGGTGAGGTTGCCACTGGTGGTGGTGAGGTTGCCGCTGGTGGTGGTGGTGAGGTTGCCACTGGTGGTGGTGGTGAGGTTGCCACTGGTAGTGCTGGTGAGGTTGCCACTGGTGGTGGTGGTGAGGTTGCCAGTGGTGGTGGTAGTGAGGTTGCCAGTGGTGGTGGTGGTGAGGTTGCCAGTGGTGGTGGTGGTGAGGTTGCCACTGGTGGTGGTGGTGAGGTTGCCACTGGTGGTGGTGGTGAGGTTGCCACTGGTGGTGGTGGTGAGGTTGCCACTGGTGGTGGTGGTGAGGTTGCCACTGGTGGTGGTGGTGAGGTTGCCACTGGTGGTGGTGGTGAGGTTGCCACTGGTGGTGGTGGTGAGGTTGCCACTGGTGGTGGTGAGGTTGCCACTGGTGGTGGTGGTGACATTAGGTTCGGTGGTGTCGCTGAGTACCGTAATAGATGTAACACAAGCATTATTCATGGTCTTGAAGGACACTTGGCTGAGGTACTACCTGAATGCCATTCGTAAGTGTGAGGCACTCGTTCTCCCATCAAGTTATTCATCAGACGTATGTCTGCTGGCACACCACACTCTCATGCTTACTAGCAAGGTTTTTTTTTGTTTTGAGATTAGTAGCCTCTGCCTTCCTTAATCTGTATTCATTATCTGGTATACTCACTTGCTATTTTCATAATACGGCATTGTTGGGGGTTAAATAAAATAGCTGGTTTTCAAACCATTGCAGAAGTGTACTCAGGTCCTGTAGCCTTCTGTTTTCCATGGTACTTGTTTTCTCTCTCTATTAAGTCATGTCGTGTAGTATATCACAGATAGTAATAGTCCCAGTTATGAATCCTTGTGAAACACCACATATCTTACTAGATCAAACTACCGCCTCCTTAGAAATACTTTCTTCACCCAAAGTGAAGAGCTCTGTTCCACAAGGCATTGTATTCGCCCCCATCCTGTTCCTTATCTTCGTATCAGACATAGAGATGTAAACCATAGCACTGTATTATCCTTTGCTGATGATACTAGGATATGCATGAGTGTCATCCATTGAGGACACGGCAACTCTCCAAGAAGATATAAACCTAGTTTTCCAATGGGCAACAGAGAACAATATTATGTTCAATGAAGATAAATTCCAGCTACTCTGTTATGGAAAACTGGAGGAAATAATAGCTAGGACTTACTATACTACAGACTCTAATCACACAATAGAGTGGAAAAGTAATGTGAAGGATCTGAGAGTGACAATGTCTGAGGATCTCACCTTCAAGGACCACAACAATGCCACTATCACATCTGCGAGGAAACTGATAGGATGGATAATGAGAACATTCAAGACAAGAGATGCCAAACTAATGATGATCCTTTTTAAATTACTTGTTCTCTCTAGGCTGAAATATTGCTGTACATTAGCATCTCCATTCAAGGCAGGTGAAATTGCAGATCTAGAGAATGTACAGAGAATATTTATTGCACATATAAGTTCCTTCAAACACCTTAACTACTGGTAACGTTTGGAAGCACTTGATTTGTACTCACTGGAGCGCAGGCGAGAGATATCATAATCTACACCTGGAAGATTCTGGAGGGACTGGTTCCTAATCTGCACACACAAATCACTCCATACGAAAGCAAAAGACTTGGCAGGCGGTGCAACATACCCCCAGTGAAAAGTAGGGGCGCCATTAGTACACTAAGATAAAACACAATAAGTGTCCGGGGCCCAAGATTGTTCAACAGCCTCTCACCAGGCATAAGGGGAATTACCAATAGACCCCTGGCTGCCTTCAAGAGGGAGCTGGACAGATTCCTCAAGTCAGTGCCGGATCAGCCGGGGCTGTGGTTCGTACGTTGGACTACTTGCGGTCAGCAGTAACAGCCTAGTTGATCAGGTCCTGATCCATCAGGAGGCCTGGTCATGGACCGGGCCGCGGGGGCGTTTATCCCCGGAATTCCCTCCAGGTAGACCCGGGCGTGTTTCCTTAAGACACCCGCTGTCCTTGCTTATCTAGCAGTATGTGTGTATCTGGGTGTTAGTCGACTGGTGTAGGTCGCATCCTGGGAACAAAATTAACCTAAGTTGCCCGAAATGCTCTGCACAACCATGGATTTTCTATATAGAATAAGTTGTATCATGTACTTGTAGACATAAAGATTATTATTATTATTAAGTACATTACCCGTTATGTTATCTCTCGCTCTCTCTGCTATTGCACTTCGTGGACAACTCTCTTAAAAACACTGCCGAATACCTTCTCACAGGCCAGAAATATTCAGACCACACATCCCACTTTTTTTTAATCTGCTTTGTATGCTGCCATGTTATAGAACTCTTTCATTAAGTTTGTTAGACAGGGTTTCAATTCCCTAAACACGTGTTGGTGGTCGTTTAAGATTTCACGTCTCTCTAGGTGTTCCACAGCTCTCATTATTATCTTTAATATTATTTTAGACAGTGTTGCCTATCATACCAAGTCTTAAATAATGGAATAGTATCTTAGGTTTTCCAGATTTTTTTTAATATGCCTAGTCTTTGTAGAAAGGTTCACACAGCACCTCTGCTCCCTCAGAAAGGTTCACACAGAACCTCTGCTCCCTCAGAAAGGTTCACACAGAACCTCTGCTCCCTCAGAAAGGTTCACACAGAACCTCTGCTCCCTCAGAAATGTTCACACAGAACCTCTGCTCCCTCAGAAATGTTCACACAGAACCTCTGCTCCCTCAGAAATGTTCACACAGAACCTCTGCTCCCTCAGAAATGTTCACACAGAACCTCTGCTCCCTCAGAAAGGTTCACACAACCTCTGCTCCCTCAGAAAGGTTCACACAGAACCTCTGCTCCCTCAGAAAGGTTCACACAGAACCTCTGCTCCCTCAGAAAGGTTCACACAGAACCTCTGCTCCCTCAGAAAGGTTCACACAGAACCTCTGCTCCCTCAGAAAGGTTCACACAGCATCTCTGCTCCCTCAGAAAGGTTCACACAGTACCTCTGCTCCCTCAGAAAGGTTCACACAGCACCTCTGCTCCCTCAGAAAGGTTCACAAAGCACCTCTGCTCCCTCAGAAAGGTTCACAGCACCTCTGCTCCCTCAGAAAGGTTCACACAACCTCTGCTCCCTCAGAAAGGTTCACACAGAACCTCTGCTCCCTCAGAAAGGTTCACACAGAACCTCTGCTCCCTCAGGAAGGTTTACACAGAACCTCTGCTCCCTCAGGAAGGTTTACACAACACTTCTGCTCCCTCAGGAAGGTTTACACAACACTTCTGCTTCCTCAGGAAGGTTTACACAACACTTCTGCTTCCTCAGGAAGGTTAGTAAGACTAAAATCACATGAATATCTACATATGTCGGGTGGGTGTTCTGGAGATATTGGACGGTTGAAGAAAGACACAGTAGGTCAGTTAGTAACATATATTGAGAGAGTCGTGTGGGGAGCCCAGGAGCCGTGCCTTGTCCTGCTTTGTCTAACAGGAGCAGGCTGAGATCTGAGGAGGGCTGGGGCCCAACACTCACATGCACGTGACTAGTGACGTCATAGCTAGTCACAGAGCGTAGCTGAACAGGGGACCTATGTGTAACATAGCTGGTGCTAACTCCATATACTACACAAGTATATATTACATAGGGAATCAATAACACTACTGACAGCTTAGTCATGTTACGTATGGCGTCTCGACATACAATACAAACTTTACAGGCTGAACAGGCAGGCAGCTCTGGGCTGATTCAATACAATAACAAACACACAGGCAACTTAGAACTAATCATAGGAATGGTATTATAATATAATGAGATGTAATTGATTGTAATGCATTACAAGGTATGATATATCACAATTCATATAATTGATAGAATCAATGGTGGGATTATACAATAAAAGTGATAAAAAAAATTTGATCAATCGATCTGTATTCATGTGATCTACGGATTTTGAGGAAATATATTTACAAAGAAGATAGTACTTAACAGAAAGGACAGACTTGGCTCACAAAAGTCATTTACTGTTAAATCTCAGAACTCGGAGAGAACGTAAATACACACACACACAAAAAAAAAATTTGGGACATTAATAAGTAGGTGTGGTAATACAGTAGAAGGACTCTCTTAACTAGCTTAGCTATCTCTACAACTTAGTTACATTTAACCCTAACTCTGCTAGGGTGAGATTTACATATGCAGAGTGGTCATCATCTCTAGGAGGATCGAAATATGTTGCAATGGCTAACACATGCCTTGGTTGAGGAGGATCTGAATTAGTACTTACAAATGATACTTGAGGATTTCTCAATACTTGTGTACATAAGGAGTAATAACATTCCGGTTGTTCATTTGACTGATTATTAGAGGTAGAGGGTACAGAGTCAGGAGGATTGTCAGTCTCTCTCATTTGTCTGGTTGTCAGGGACCTCGTCCTCATTGCATACTAACTTTGTATGATCTAAATGCGATTCCTTATACTGACCAGTACTTATTTCTCTAGCTTTATACTATGTTCAGTGTTCAACTACTCAATATGGACCAACAAACTTTTGCTCAAGCTTAGGCATTGCAGACGTTTTGTTAAAGTTGGTCAGCATAACTCTCGAACCTACTTTAATTTTGGTCAGCTTTGCACGAGTATTAGTGGCTCTTGTAAATTCTGCTGTCGATTTACGAAGTGTTTCTCGGATTCTTCTAAAAACACTTTGAGCTAAGCTGGTACTAGTTGCTATGAAATCATTAGGATTGTAATTCGGTTTTGGTTCAGAATACAACAACTCATGCGGCGAACGCTTATCTACACCATACAATGCGTAATGTGGAGTATCACCTATAGAAGCATTGTCAGCAGAACTTATGGCACATTGGACATCAGGTATAACTTCATCCCAGGTTGCACTATTGGGATTGATAGTGGCTCTCAATACATCAAGTACTGTCATATTAGTTCTTTGTGCTAAACCATTACTGGCAGGATGGTGAGGAACAATGGTTGATTTAGAGATCTTATACAAGTACACAAATTTTCAAGAATCTCATTACAGAATTCACCTCCATTATCTGTTACTAGGGGCTTATGAGTTTTATGTCTGCAGATTATACGTTCCTTAAACGCTTTAGCTAGTGTCTCGGCAGTCTTGTCTGCAATAGGAACTAACTCGCAATATCTGGTGAAATGATCTACCATAACACACATGTTTATTGCCCTGGAGGGAACATTGGAAATTAGTTAACAGATCTAGCACAACTCTTTTTCCATGGTTCACTAGTAGTTGGATAGACCTGGATTGGATTAGGACCATTAACATTGCCTTTATGTTGCATACAAACACTACATTTCTTAACATACTCAGAGATAGTTGCCATACGAGGCCAAAAATATATCAATCTGGCTTGTTTTACAGAACGATCCATACCAGGGTGCACAACACCTGGTACATCATGAACTAGCTGTAAGGCTACATTCACTAGTGACTGTGGAATTACAAACTGGTATACCCGTCTGCTAGGAGTACCCAACTCGGCTGTTTGATACAGTAATTCTTGGTTCATGACAAAGTCACTGATGGGTGCTGGTGACTTCACAGTCAGAATTAAATCTTCCTGGAGCAGGAATCAAATCACACCAGACCACATGGGATCTGTTCTTTGAGCATTCTTTACGTCCTCGGCACTAAATGGAGGATCTGCAGTTACTATGCTAACATGTTGCAATAGGGCATCTGCGACTACATTTGATCTGCCATGCAGATGTTCAAAGGTAGGATTGATCTCTTGAATGGTCAAGGACCATCTGGCTAATCTTCCAGTAGGTTGTTTATTCTGGAATAAGGAAATAAGTGGGGCATGGTCTGTCAAGAAGTACTTTAAAAACCATATTATTGCTAAGGCTTCTTGCTCAGTTACTGTATAATTACGTTAAGCCTTTGTGAGGACACGGCTACCAAATGCAACTGCATTGTACTTGCTATTGGTCTTCTGAGCTAGGATGGCACCTATGCCAATTGAACTAGCATCAGTGGTTAGGTAGAAAGGCTTGGAAAAATCAGGGAATTTCAAAATTGGAGCAGATGTTAGCTTTTCTTTGAGACTTTGAAATGCTCTTGCCCCTAATGCCATGGCATGTCAGTGGCTCTCCTTGCACTCAATTTACATTGTAACTACCGATACCTATGTAATCTGCAATGAAATAAACTTTACTTTGACGGAAGGTCCAAACGAAAGGAGCATCTTAAGCAACTCAGAGGAGCTCCTATGGAAGAATAATTAGCAGTAAAAGATCTATAAAATCCGGCTAAGCCCACAAAGGATCTTGTGGCATCAGCAGTTTTGGGAGATGGAAAATTTAATACTGCAGTTACTTTACTTTGGTCAGTCGTAACCCCTATAGGAGTGACTACGTGACCAAAATTTTTTATTTCTGATCTGAAAAATTGACATTTAGACAGTTTTATATTCAAATTTGCTTCTTGAAGCTTACTCAGTACTACGTCTAGTCTCTCCAAGTGCGTGTCCACGTCTTCAGACATAACGATCACATCATCTAGGTACACCATAAGTGCGGTACCTATCAGACCTCTAAAGATATTAGTCATAAGTCTTGAGAATGTGATTGGTGATGAGCATAAGCCGAAGGCCATACGGAGGAAGTGGTAATGACCTGTAGGAGTTGAAAATGCGGTTAGCTCTTGGCTTTCCTTGTGTAGAGGGACTTGCCAAAACCCTTGTAACAAATCTAGGGACAAAAAGACTATCTCTGACGTTACATAAAATGTCAACAAGTACAGGAAGTGGGAAACAATCTGGGATAGTCTTCGCGTTTAACTTCCTAAAATCAATCATCCTTCTTAGGTACTAAGATCAAGGGCACATTCCAAGGTGAATTACTAGGCGCGATAACGCCATCAAGCATCTGGATAATAGTTTTGTTAATCCCACACCTCCTCTTGACTTGTATGGCCAGAGCTTTGGTAAGGATAGAAACATGAGAAAAGGGTGGGAGGGTGGAGGGGAGGTGGGGTAATAAAGGTAATTGGCACAACCACTTTGGCGCAATTTGGACAGGTGTGCTGCAGATGTAGATGTAGAAGTATGAGGGTCACCAGTACTTGGCTCCCAGGAAGGGTATTGTCGTAACATTTTGAGTGTTACATTTTTATAGTAGCTATAGATGGTGTGGTCATGTCGCCAGCTTCAGGTGGTAGTGGACAACTTTGCGGAGTGGGCTGCTTCTAACCTCGACATGTATTCCACTCGGAAGATTGTGATTGTTCATTTTGTCTGGTCCCTGGTTAGGCAACATGCTTCCCATGTCATGGTCCTTCCCTGTGAGCAACAGGTGACATTGAATCAGATCCTGATGCAGGTGATGTTGAATCAGATCCTGATGCAGGTGATGTTGAATCAGATCCTGATGCAGGTGATGTTGAATCAGATCCTGATGCAGGCCTCTCCTACGAAGCTCAGTGTGGATGCTTTGTGGCCGTTTGACATTTTAAGGTTCTCTCCCACCATACCTGGGAAAGGAAGGTTGGATTATTGGTGGACTATGCTCCTGTACACATCCTTTTCCCATTCCAGGCTTGGCTAATGTCTTGAAACAAAAAGCGAGAGGAAATAGCTTTGGTGTGATTGCTAGCGAGGTCTCGATTTGTGCACAGTTACCAAATGAGTTTTCTGTGTTCTCTTAAAAGCAACTCACAACTTTCGCTGCATTCGTAATGATAGCCGGATTAAATGGTTCTCTGTTCCTTGTCTACTCTGGTTCACAATGCCCTCTGCCCTGGTTCAGTATGTTTCTGTCCACTCTGTGGTTCAAAAGATCCAGGGGTGATTAGTCCATCTTCAGACGCGGCACATTGATGAGTTTGTTGATGCCGTGACCATGTTTGCTATAGAGCTCTCTCTATAGCAAACATCTGTCTAGCTGTGACTTTATGAACCACGCATGCACGTAGGTAAGTCCTTGGGAAGTTGTGGGCCCAACAGACTAGCAGCAAGCCATAAAAGGCTTGACAGGACGTGGGTGTATGGTCCTCCCAGTCATCAGTAAGCATCACTTTGAGACAATCTTTGTTGATTATTGATCTAGCACACACGTCACCTATAGTCACCTGTTTGCAGGTGCTCCTGCATCCCTCTTCCCCACCCCCCTGTATACTTTGTTACCTGTATTCACTTCCGGAGGTCACCCCCGCGGCCAGGTCCCAGGCCAGACCTTGATGTGCAGCAATGGAAAATATTTTAATTATTTGCCTAAAAGTTAGTTCTTTTTTTTTTTTTTACTTATTTTAATAATTACCGGAATTCCTGTAGGGCGCTCTGGGATCTTTTAGTCTTTTTGCATTAATGTAATTTTTTTTTTAATTGATGTTGGTTATTTTAACTTGGTGAGACAGTACTTATTTGTTATTTTTATTCATGCTTCTAGTTTGTTTCACATTTGTTCATTGTACCTCTGATTGTGTGTCGTATTTTTTATTGTCAAGAGTGCGGAATGATTTACACAGTCGAGGCTACCTTCCAGTGTCTCAACTACTTGTTTACACAGTCGAGGCTACCTTCCAGTGTTACAACTACTTGTTTACACAGTCGAGGCTACCTTCCAGTGTCTCAACTACTTGTTTACACAGTCGAGGCTACCTTCCAGTGTCTCAACTACTTGTTTACACAGTCGAGGCTACCTTCCAGTGTCTCAACTACTTGTCATCATACCTCAGTGTCGACTACTTGTTTCATCAGCTACTCAGTGTCTCAACTACTTGTTTACACAGTCGAGGCTACCTTCCAGTGTCTCAACTACTTGTTTACACAGTCGAGGCTACCTTCCAGTGTCTCAACTACTTGTTTACACAGTCGAGGCTACCTTCCAGTGTCTCAACTACTTGTTTACACAGTCGAGGCTACCTTCCAGTGTCTCAACTACTTGTTTACACAGTCGAGGCTACCTTCCAGTGTCTCAACTACTTGTTTACACAGTCGAGGCTACCTTCCAGTGTCTCAACTACTTGTTTACACAGTCGAGGCTACCTTCCAGTGTCTCAACTACTTGTTTACACAGTCGAGGCTACCTTCCAGTGTCTCAACTACTTGTTTACACAGTCGAGGCTACCTTCCAGTGTCTCAACTACTTGTTTACACAGTCGAGGCTACCTTCCAGTGTCTCAACTACTTGTTTACACAGTCGAGGCTACCTTCCAGTGTCCACTACTTGTTTACACAGTCGAGGCTACCTTCCAGTGTCTCAACTACTTGTTTACACAGTCGAGGCTACCTTCCAGTGTCTCAACTACTTGTTTACACAGTCGAGGCTACCTTCCAGTGTCCAACTACTTGTTTACACAGTCGAGGCTACCTTCCAGTGTCTCAACTACTTGTTTACACAGTCGAGGCTACCTTCCAGTGTCGCATCTACTTGTTTACACAGTCGAGGCTACCTTCCAGTGTCGCATCTACTTGTTTACACAGTCGAGGCTACCTTCCAGTGTTACAACTACTTGTTTACACAGTCGAGGCTACCTTCCAGTGTCGCAACTACTTGTTTACACAGTCGAGGCTACCTTCCAGTGTCGCATCTACTTGTTTACACAGTCGAGGCTACCTTCCAGTGTCTCAACTACTTGTTTACACAGTCGAGGCTACCTTCCAGTGTGGTCATCTACTTGTTTACACAGTCGAGGCTACCTTCCAGTGTCGCATCTACTTGTTTACACAGTCGAGGCTACCTTCCAGTGTAACAACTACTTGTTTACACAGTCGAGGCTACCTTCCAGTGTAACAACTACTTGTTTACACAGTCGAGGCTACCTTCCAGTGTCGCATCTACTTGTTTACACAGTCGAGGCTACCTTCCAGTGTCTCAACTACTTGTTTACACAGTCGACGCTACCTTCCAGTGTTCAACTACTTGTTTACACAGTCGAGGCTACCTTCCAGTGTCGCACTACTTGTTTACACAGTCGAGGCTACCTTCCAGTGTCCATCTCTTGTTTACACAGTCGAGGCTACCTTCCAGTGTCTCAACTACTTGTTTACACAGTCGAGGCTACCTTCCAGTGTTACAACTACTTGTTTACACAGTCGAGGCTACCTTCCAGTGTTACAACTACTTGTTTACACAGTCGAGGCTACCTTCCAGTGTTCACTACTTGTTTACACAGTCGAGGCTACCTTCCAGTGTCTCATCTACTTGTTTACACAGTCGAGGCTACCTTCCAGTGTCTCAACTACTTGTTTACACAGTCGAGGCTACCTTCCAGTGTCTCAACTACTTGTTTACACAGTCGAGGCTACCTTCCAGTGTCTCAACTACTTGTTTACACAGTCGAGGCTACCTTCCAGTGTCTCAACTACTTGTTTACACAGTCGAGGCTACCTTCCAGTGTGTACAATCACTTGTTTACACAGTCGAGGCTACCTTCGTGTTACAACTACTTGTTTACACAGTCGAGGCTACCTTCCAGTGTCTCAACTACTGGTTTACACAGTCGAGGCTACCTTCCAGTGTTACAACTACTTGTTTACACAGTCGAGGCTACCTTCCAGTGTCTCAACTACTTGTTTACACAGTCGAGGCTACCTTCCAGTGTCTCAACTACTTGTTTACACAGTCAGGCTACCTTCCAGTGTCTCAACTTACTTGTTTACACAGTCGAGGCTACCTTCCAGTGTCAACTACTTGTTTACACAGTCGAGGCTACCTTCCAGTGTCTCAACTACTTGTTTACACAGTCGAGGCTACCTTCCAGTGTAACAACTACTTGTTTACACAGTCGAGGCTACCTTCCAGTGTCGCAACTCCTTGTTTACACTTGTCCTCTCTTAACCATCGTCTCCGCACTTTCCCTCCATTAAATTCTCTCGTTCTCCTTTCCACTCTTCCACCCACTTCCTTCTCCCCACCATCTTCAGTTTCACCCGACTTCCCTCCTTTCTCTTTCCCTCCCTTTCATCCCAGCTTCCCTCCCGAACACTTAATACTCTGGCCTCCTTCCTAACCCCCTCGTCACCTCTCACTTTCTTCTTCCTCAGACCCCTACTATCTCCCACTCTCCTCCCAATTCTCTTCCACTCCTTCCCACTCTCTTTTTCCTTTTCTCGTCCCTCTCCCTTTTCATCCCACTCCTCTCTTACACCTCAAATCCCCTCCACTTTAACATACACGTTTCACACTCTGAAATTCACGATAATATTCGACATAAATTCCGGAAAACCATTTACAAGTCATCAGAGTTTTTTGGCAAACAAGTCACGTCTTGACAACACAACCAAACACTTACCACCTGTCAGTGGGTTTACTCAGCGCTGTTTGCACATCATTTCAAACCTTTTAAAAATCATATAAAACTGAGAAAAATAACTTAAATACACAATAAAAGTCACAATACTTTGGTTGGAACACTTTACAATAAACAGTACTGTGGGGAGAAGTAATCGCAACCCACAGTACTCTGGTGGGAACACTTCACAACCCAAAACATAGAATACCGTGGCTGGAACAACTCAAAACATAGAATATCGTGGCTGGAACAACTCAAAACATAGAATACCGTGGCTGGAACAACTCAAAACATAGAATACCGTGGCTGGAACAACTCAAAACATAGAATACCGTGGCTGGAACAACTCAAAACATAGAATACCGTGGCTGGAACACTTTACAACATCCAATACCGTGGCTGGAACTGTGCAATTAACCCACAATACTGAAAAGATATCGTTAAACAACGTTTCCTTATTAACTCTGCGTGGTTAACCATTTACAATGTGTATTGTTCTCTCATACTACAATGTATATAGTGTACATAACTAAATATGCAATACAGTCGCAGACAAACGATATGTTGCTACTCTTGCAACATTGTATAGCTCCTGATGGCTCACAGAGACGTGCGAAAGATCTTGAGCTGATGATTTTCATCCCCGTTGCTTGTCTTGCATAATTAGACCTATTGGTTAAGGAATACACGGGTAAAGAAATCTACTGCTTGTTTGCAGTGCCCTCACTTGCCCTGCTAAGTTTGCTTGCTGACTTGTTAACAACCGGGTGATACAGGCCATCAGTCTGCCACCTGTGTTCGTAATAGGAACTACTTTGAAGGGATTTAAGGAAAACTGGTTAACTGGATTTGAGTCCTGGCGGTATCTGCACTCTGAAGGAGGGGTGGAGGTGTTGTAGTCCTGGCGGTATTTGCACTCTGAAGGAGGGGTGGGGGTGTTGCAGTCCTGGCGGTATCTGCACTCTGAAGGAGGGGTGGAGGTGTTGTAGTCCTGGCGGTATTTGCACTCTGAAGGAGGGGTGGGGGTGTTGCAGTCCTGGCGGTATTTGCACTCTGAAGGAGGGGTGGGGGTGTTGCAGTCCTGGCGGTATCTGCACTCTGAAGGAGGGGTGGGGGTGTTGTAGTCCTGGCGGTATTTGCACTCTGAAGGAGGGCTGGAGGTGTTGTAGTCCTGGCGGTATCTGCACTCTGAAGGAGGGGTGGGGGTGTTGCAGTCCTGGCGGTGTCTGCACTCTGAAGGAGGGGTGAGGTTGTTTCAGTAAGGAGGGTAATTTTAATTTGTAATGTCAGAGCACTTCTGGCAAGACAGCTATTGAATGAGTGATGTTTTTTTTAACACGGCCGCCGCCGTGTTAAAAAAATATTTTCATATTGATCGTTATTGTTATTATTATTATTTAAAATATATAGTGCAGTGTGTGTTGACATTGTTCATACACACCCAGACTGACCTTAGATGACTAAGGTTATCTACACATCAGTCAATGTGGTCACATGAATGACTAACTTGAGAGTAAACTTTAGTGATTAGTTAATTCTTTAGGGACGAAGATCTCTTGTGGGAAAAATACAGTTTGATAAGTAGCTCAATTTGTTTTATTTGGAACAAATAGAAAGTTAATTTTTTCTTCTGTAGTGAAAACCTGGGAAAAGATAATGTTTTCGTTTACTGATTTTTAACCAAGGAAAACAAATACTAATTTTAGCGGAAAATTTTAAATTTCTCACGAATGCTTGAGAAAACTCAAAATGCGTAATAATATTGCTACATATGAAGACTTTCATTTAATGTAAAATATTAAATGTCTAGTATGTAAGAAATATATAAGATTTAAAATATACATTGCTGGTATAAAGATGGGATATACAGTACGTGAGGTTTGAGGGATACATTTCAAGTACATATTGCTACGTTTTTGTCTCGGATAACAATGCGAAAATCTCGTCCAGCTTCTCAGGTCTGGGGCGCGTGCCCAAGATACAGCAGGCATTACCCCTCTGAACCAAAGCGCTGAGTAGCTGGAATAAAAAACTAGCCGCCCTGGGAGCCCTAGTTACCCTGATGAGTCTTTTGCCTAGCTCCATGAGGAACTTAGATCCACTCTTTCAAATGGGCCAAGGGTCTCGTGAGCCTATGCGAACAAACATATAATGATGGGCAAATTCACATTATTTTCTAGATTTTGGGACTCCCTGAAGCTGGCAGCTGCCCGTTCTTCTTCCCTGGTATATTGGAGATTGGTATCGGCCAATGTAGATGCACCTGTATAGTCCCACACCACCTGCTTGCCATCTGTCCAGGCTTAAAGGGTGATACCATCTGGACACTTTTGGCTGCCATCAGATCTGTATAGTTGGGGTGGTTTCCTTACTGCTGGGCATCCGGCTGTTGCAAGGCTCCTCTTGATAATATTAACCTCTTCATGCCTTGCAATTTTTTCCTTGGATCTACGGCACACAAGATCGTCGTACTCGAATCGGTCTGCCACTTCACTGCCGTAAATACACCTGTGTCCAGCGAAGGGCAACACCAGTGCAGATGGTCTGTGGGTCAAGGCGTGTGCCAAGTCTGGAGTTGGGAACAGCCAACAAAAAGTTCCCTCCATGAGGAGCTCTCACTGCCAGGAGGCGGGCTCTCTTTCCCCGACACACTTCAAAGCATTGTTATGGCTATATTCTCCACTGCTGGGCCATCCCATTGTGACTGTTTGTAATTGTTGGGAAAAGCAGGTCTTGTTTCAGAGCCTGTTAGATTATCCCAGTGTGTGGTTCCATCAACAAATTTTTAATCATGGACTCCAATCTTGTCCCTAAGACGTTCAGGGAGAATAGCTCCTACAAGTCCACTGGATGCAACACATGAGGACAGGAAAGTAGGTAGCACAATATGAGATGACTTGCGGACACCAATGCCTCCTAGTAAACTTATCTAAAACATATTTAGTTGGATTAGGCTAAGTTAAATTGCACTTGTTATAGTAAGGTTAGGTAAGTTTTCTAAGGTTCTTTTGGTACAAAAATATTAATTTTTACATTAACATAAATGAAAAAAAGTATTTCTTTAAAGTAATGAGAGAATTTTTGAAAGGACTTAATTTTAAGAGAGTTCTTGCTAATTGACCAGTTTTACCAATTCGGCACATGGTAAACAACTCGTGGGTGCAGAGGTACCATCGTGGTATACAGAGGTACCGGCGAGTTAGGCCTAAAAAATCAAGGCCTATTTCTCCTGAATAACCAGAGTGAAAATTTGTTTATGCAATAAATCTGAGAAACTCAATCTGAACATTACACACACACACACACACACACATATATATATATATATATATATATATATATATATATATATATATATATATATATATATATATATATATATATATATATATATATATATATGTGTGTGTGTGTAATTAGATTAGTTTCAGATTTATATGCATAAACAAATTTTCACTCTGTGTATTCAGAAATTAGGCCTTGTTCTAATATATATATATATATATATATATATATATATATATATATATATATATATATATATATATATATATATATATATATATATATATATATATATATATATTGTGTGTGTGTAATGTTCAGATTGAGTTTCTCAGATTTATTGCATAAACAAATTTTCACTCTGGTTATTCAGGAGAAATAGGCCTTGATTTTTTAGGCCTAACTCGCCGGTACCTCTGTATACCACGATGGTACCTCTGCACCCACGAGTTGTTTACCACGTGCATTGAACCCACAATTTGTTAGGTTCACGCGAGTCAAAAATCACAGTTTGTGAAGTGACTAATGACGGGGCCAATAAATGGAGCCACATGGCTTGGCCGGGAGCGTTGAAGCCAGCCAGCCAGCCAGCCAACCAGCCGTCCGTCAATATTCTGACAAGTGTTTCATCTGCTTCGTTTTGATTATTGTCCAGCTTTTATTCAATAAACCATCCATCAGAGGGTTGGCACTGGAGGTTGAACGATAGTTGTGAAGCGTAGGTTGATGCTTGTATGTTGGTGGTGATGGTGCTTGTATTGAAAATAATGGGGTCGAGTACACTGACCTCATGGTACAGTAATCCTCCAACACATTCTGGCACCGCCTGTGATAATCGTGTAAATTTCAATTTCTCCCGATTACGATCGGCCACCTCGTTGCCAGACGAGTTGTTAGTTTTGTTTAATTTAAAATGTATATTTAACCCAACTTAACCTAACTGAAAATAAAGAAAATGGCATTCTTAAGTTTGCAATAAGAGTTAAATAACTGATGTTGGTTATCTGGTGTAAATGTTAACGTAGTGAAATAAGGATAGGCCACTTCGTCTTGGCTCCAAGAAATTGAGGTGGCGTATTTTCTCTTGCTAGACGCAGGTTTAACAGCGCCGGTGCCAGTCTGTACCATCCCCTGCACAGGATGTAACAAACACTACAGAGAAGCATCATGCAGTAGAGAAGGGAAACATTATACTACATTGACCCCGGGTTACAAGAATGGCAATAATGGTTGGGGACCCATAATACCAAACATTAACACAGCGAGGTAGGACACCAACTCCTCTTCATAGAGGACAGTACGGTAAGATGTCTGGAAGCTGCGGTCACTTGTCCCAAGGTTACTATACAACAAATTCAGACCACTTTCTATATAGAAAAATCCTCTGTACACATTTAATGTGGCCAATACTGGCCCATCTGGCCGGGTCACCATTTGGAGAAGACCCGGGCCGGACGTACCGGCGAACCTACAAGAAGAAGACTGGCCCATAGCCAGCTAACATCCCAAGACTCTCGCAGTGGAACTTGACGCACGTTTCACACTTCGAATTATTTGATTAGGTAACTCTGTGGCTCCTGCTATTAACATGGCCCCCGTATTTACACAAGAACGTCGACTTCAGGCACAGGTACACATTAATAGTTACATAAATTATCATACATAGCACCAGGATAACGCAAAAAGTCAGTAAAAAAGTGACTTAAGTTGAGGAATTAGACACAGGGGGAACACATGAGTATATTTATTTGAAAAAAAAAATCGCCAACAAGTGGCTTTATCAATTCAGTACAGAGTTGATCTACGAATGTACATTATCTCTACTTTGAACTAAATTTTGACCCAACTGAGGCTTTTGCACAATTGTCTTTGACCACATGTAGTGCGTAATGTTGGCGTAGGTAGTGTAACGTTGGGTGTGATGTTAGGAGTTCTGGTGTGGGTATGTTGTGGTCACGGCTGGCTGGCTGGCAGGAGGGGGGAGGATGTGGGTTAGTAACCTTAACTATGTATTTGTCGAGTGCAGCAACACAGGGGTGGCCACCACTAGTTTATTGACCGCTACTCCCTCACCTACCTCGGCAGGGAGGGAGAGAGACGGAGAGGGGGGATATAGAGCGGGGGAGTGAGAGACAGGGAGACTGATATGTGGGAGGGAGTGAGAAAGGTAGGGAGACAGACAGGGAGGTTGAGAGGGAGCTAGGTAGAATCAATACTTTGCTAGGGAAAGATGGAGGTAGACGTAAGGGTACGTAGATGAGTAGGTAAAGAGGTGTGTGGAGTTATATATATATATATATATATATATATATATATATATATATATATATATATATATATATATATATATATATATATATATATATATATATATAGTCGTGCCGATTAGGTAAAACTTGCGATTTTCGCTCTTCTTGCCATATAAGACAAGCGAAAATTTGTGTATGCAATAATTTCGCAAAAATCATTCTGAACATAACGAAAAAAATATATTTCATTGTGTTTGTTTATTATTAAATTATTGTAAACGTATCTAAAATATATTTAGTTGGGTTAGGCTAAATTAAATTGCGCTTGTTATAATAAGGTTAGGTAAGTTTTCAAAGTTTCTCTTGGTACAAAATTATAAATTTTTACATTAACATATATGAAAAAAATATCTTTAAAAGTTTGAGAAATTTTTAGAAAGGACTTAATTTTAAATGAGTTATTGCTAATTGACCAGTTTTACCTATTAGGCACTACATTATATATATATATATATATATATATATATATATATATATATATATATAAACAGAGTTGCAACTTTATTAAGTATACCTTTCCAGTATTGTGTAGGGCTTCCCTTTGCTCCCAGAACAGCCTGAATTCTTTGTGGCATGGATTCAACAAGGTGCTGGAAACAGCCCTTAGAGATTCTGGTCCATGTTGACATGATAGCCACACGCAGTTGCTCCCGATTTGTCGTCTGTACGTTCTTGCACCGAGTCTCCCTTTCCACCACATCCAAAAGGTTTACGCTGAATTCTGATCCTATCGTCTGCATGTCGCAGCAGAAATTGCGATTCGTCAGACCAGGCGACGTTTTTCCACTCTTCAACTGGATAGTTTTGGTGAGGTTGTGCCTACAGTAGCTTCAGTAACCTATTTTAAGCTGATTAGAGTGAAACCCGGTGTGATCTGCTGCTGTAGTCCATCCATTTCGAGGTCCGCTTCTCTGCATACCGCTGTTGTAACATGTAGTTGAATTACACTGACCTTCCTGTCAGCTTGAACCAGTCAGGCCATTTCCTTCTAGTTTCACTCATCAAGGCAGCTTTCGCCCACAAAACTGCCACTTACAGGATGTTTCGTGTTTTTCACACCATTCTCTGTAAACTAGAATGATGAGCATGAAAATCCCAAGAGATCAGCAGTTTCCCAGACACTCAAACCAGCCGGTCTGTCACCAACAATCATTTAACAGTCAAAGTCACTTCGAACACATTTCTTCCCCATTATGTTCGGTCTGAAAATCAGCTGAACCTCTTGACCATGTCTACATGCATTTTTGTCAGAGGTGCAGATAATTTATTTGCGTAAACTAGCATATTGACCTATGCTATCCATAGCCAAATTTAGCTAAAAGCAAAAAATGCTAATTTAAATTAGGTTATGTGAGGTTTCCAAGTTAGGTTTGGTCCAATAAGAAAAATCTTTATATAAATGTCAATGAAATAAAAATTATTTAAACTTTCTGTAAAATAAGTTATTGGGAAAAGTTTATTTTTTAAGGGAGTTGAACCTGTTCGGTTTATTAGGCACGGCATTATGTATATCTCAACACCATACTTCGGATAGCCGGGAAATCGAACCGGTGTTGTTTTAGCCCGCCTAGTGGGAAGAGAGTGAAAAATCGTGACGCTCTAACCCACTGGACCATACAATCCTACAAACAACATGAGCCTAGTGAACTAGTCTTGCTTCATGTTGCGGGCTAAAACAACACGGGTTCAATCCCCCGGCTAGCCGTAGTTTGTTACTGATTAAATACCACTTGTTTGTGGTTACAATAATACAGTGGAACCTCGAATATCGGCCATAATCCGTTCCAGAAGGTTGGCCTAAATTCGAAGCAATATTTCCCATAAAAATTATTGTAAATACAATTAATTCGTTCCAGACACCCAAAAATAATAAAAAAAATACATTTTGTAAAGTTTAACTATAGTTTTGCATATACAAAACAATGACAATTACATATAAATGAACATTTAAATCATTATTACATACCTGTATTGAAGACTCTTGTTGGCATATGGAAAACAGGGAGGAAGGAAGAGGGAGGAGGAGAGGTTATTATTTGGAAGGGGAATCCCCCTCCATAATGACTTAAGGAATCAAGTCCCTCTCTGGGGTTACTTCCTTTCTTTGTCTTTTAATGGCACTAGGACCAGCTTGAGAGTCACTGGACCCCTGTCGCACAAAGAACTGTTTAGAGAGCTCTGTTTCTGGCGCCTCTTTAAGATTTGCCTGAAGTGGGCCAAGGTTTTGTCACTGAACATGTTGCAGATATGGCTTGTTTCAGCTTGGTCAGGGTGATATTTTTCAGCAAAAGCTTGCACCCTACTCTACATTGCACAAATCTCCTTAATCTCTGAAGAAGGCACCTCTTTCCCTCTCTCTTCGTCCTCCTCTGAAGCAAGTTTCTCAGCTGTGGTCTGTTGCTGTTTCAGTTGAAGGTGTTGCACCTCTTCAGTGGTTAGCTCTTTCCTGTGGTACTCCACAAACTCTTCCACATCCTTGTCACTCACATCCAACCAAATGGACTTCCCCAAAGACAATAGATTCCACAACAGGCGTAGGGTCGTCAGGGTCAGCCTCAAATCCTTCAAAATCCTTCTCGAGGACACATTCTGGCCACAATTTTCTCCAAGAAGAGTTCAAAGTCCTGGAAGTCACTCCCTGCCAAGCCATACCTATGCAGTTGTAGATATTGAAATGATTCCTCCAGATCTCTCTTAGTGTCAATTCAGTGTCCGAGATCACTGCTTTTGTGTAGTTTCTTGAAGTTAGAAATGACCTGCTGGTCCATGGGTTGGATGAGAGGAGTGGTGTTAGGAGGCAAGAACTTCTGTTATAAAACTGAAATCCCTAGACAATTGGTCTACTAAGTTTGGAGGATGAGCAGGAGCATTGTCCAGTAACAGGAGGCACTTGAGTGGCAATTTATTTTCCAGGAGGTATTTTTTCACACTGGGGCCAAACACTTCATGGATCCAGTCAATGAAAAGTTGTCTTGTGACCCATGCCTTATGATTAGCTTTCCACATCACACACAATTTACTCTTGACAACATTGTTTTTCTTGAACACACTGGGATTTTCAGTGATACACCAGTAAAGGCTTCACTTTGAAATCCCCACTAGTGTTAGCACAGAACAAAAGAGTTAGCCTATCCTTCACAGGCTTGTGTCCTGGCAGTGCCTTTTCCTCCTGCGTGATGTAGGTCCTCTTTGACATTTTCTTCCAAAAGAGACCTGTTTCGTCACAATTAAACACTTGTTGGGGTTGGAATTCTTTAGTCTCTACGTACCCCTTGAATTCATGCACAAATTTTTCAGCCGCATGTTTGTGTGAACTTGCAGCCTCACCATGCCTTACAACACTGTGTATGCCACTACGCTTCTTTAATCTCTCAAACCAGCCTTTGCTGGCCCTAAATTCACTAACATCAGCACTAGTTCCAGGCATTTTCTTTACGAGATCCGCATGCAACTGCCTTGCCTTTTTCACAAATGATCGTCTCTGAAACACTAACTGTTTTTCGCTGATCCACAACAACAACTACTTCTAAACATCTTTATTTGTTTGTGATCTCTTTTTCGTTAACATGTTTACCCCTTTCGCCACATCAGCTTAACTGATTTGTTTTTTCTTTGCCAGGATGGAAGTGATTGTTGATTTAGATTTCCCATACATCCTGGCAAGTTCCAGCACCCACACACCACTCTCATATTTTTCAATAACTTCTTTCTTAAATTCCATCGTGTTTCTCACTTTCTTTACCAAAGGAACTTTACTAGGAACTTTCTTTGGGCCCATGGTGGCTTATTTCACAGTCGCACTTAATAAAAAAGCACAGAAAACAATGGATTTTAAGGAAATGTTTGAACGAATGCTTGGAGTATATGCTCATTCACCGACAGACACGGAGACTGACTCACCTACGCGCGGCGTCCCGGCAGGAGTGGGCTGACGTGTCTAATATGGCCGATTTGAGAAGCACCATTTCTGCCCAAAAACCGACCTAAATATGAATCGGCCGATATTCGGGGTTGCATAGTATATGTACTGCTTGTGGATGCTAGTACACCAAACGGGGAGTAGAATGAAATTAGCTCTGAGGCAATCACAGCATCGTATGTCCTCGCAACATGAAGCAAGCCTAGTTCGCTAAGCTCATGTTGTTTGTAGGATTGTATGGGCCAGTGGTTTAGTGTCGTGAATTTTTGCTCTCTTCCCACGAGGGTTCGATACCCCGGCTAGCCGCAGTTTGTTATTGATTAAATACCACTTGTTTGTGGTTCCAATATATATATATATATATATATATATATATATATATATATATATATATATATATACACACACACATGTGTGTGTAATGTTTGTATGTGTACTCACCTAATTGTGGTTACAGCTCCTGGCCCCGCCTCTTCACTGGTCGCTACTAGGTCACTCTCCCTGCTCCATGACCTTTATCATACCTCTTCTTAAAACTATGTATGGATCCTGCTTCTATTACATCACTTTCCAGACTATTCCACTTCCTGACAACTCTGTGACCGAAGAAATACTTTCTAACGTCCCTGTGACTCATCTGAGTCTAAAACTTCCAATTGTCCCCTTGTTGCTGTGTCCCATCTCTGGAACATCCTGTCTGTCCACCTTGTCTATTTCTCTCAGTATTTTATATGCTGTTATCATATCCATCCTGTCTCTCCTGTCCTCCAGTGTCGTCAGGTCGATTTTCCTTAACCTCTCCTCGTAGGACATGCCCCTTAGCTCATGGACTAGCCTCGTTGCAAACCTATGCACTTTCTCTAATTTCCTGACGTGCTTAGACAGGTGTGGGTTCCATACTGGTGCTCCATACTCCAATATAGACCTGACGTACACAGTGTATAGGGTCCTGAACGATTCCTTACTGAGATGTCGGAACGCTATTCTTAGGTTTGCTAGGCACCCATAGACTGCAGCAGTTATTTGGTTGATGTGCGACTCAGGAGATGTGCTCGGTATTATACTCACCCCAAGACCCTTTACCTTGAGTGAGGTTTGTAGACTTTGGCCCCCTAAACTGTACTCTGTGGTCTTTGCCCTTCCCCAATCTTTATGACTTTGCACTTGGTGGGGTTGAACTCCAAGAGCCAGTTTTGGGACCAGGCCTTCAGTCTGTCCAGATCCCTTTGTAGTCCTACCTGGTTCTCGTCCGACTGGATTCTCCTCATTACCTTCACGTCGTCTGCAAACAGGGACACTTCTGAGTCTATTCCTTCCGTCATTTCATTCGCATATACTACCAGAAACAGCATAAGTCCTGGAGCTGACCGCTGAGGAACCCCGTTCGTCACACCACGCCCACTCTGACACCTTGTCACATACCATGAGTTGCTGGTGTCTTCCTGTCAGGTATTCTCTGATCCATTGCAGTGCTTTCCCTGTTATACCTGTCTGGTCCTCCAGATTTTGCACTATTCTCTTGTGTGGTACTATGTCAAAAGCCTTCTTACAGTCCATGAAAACGCAGTCTACCCACCCCTCTCTCTTGTCTTACTGCTGTCACCCTGTCATAGAACTCCAGTAGGTTTGTGACACAGGATTTCCCATCCCTGAATCCGTGCTGGTTGTTGTTGATAAACTCATTCCTTTCTAGGTGCTCCACCACTCTTCTGATAATCTTCTCCATGACTTTTCATACTGTACATGTCAGTGACACTGGTCTGTAGTTTAATGCTGTGTGTCTGTCTCCTTTTCTAAAAACTGGGACTACATTTGCTGTCTTCCATACCTCGGGTAGTTTCCCTGTTTCGATAGATGTATTGATTGTTGTTAGTGGTACACAGAGCACCTCTGCTCCATCTCTCAGGATCTATGGAGAGATGTCTGACCCCATCGCCTTCGAGATATCTAGCTTGCTTAGCAGCCTCTTCACCTCTTCAGTTGTATGTATTGTGTCCAGCACTTGATGGTGTACCCCACCTCTGTCTTTCTAGAGTTTCTTCTGTCTCTGTGAATACCTCTCGGTTGTTTCTTGTAATCTCCCCTCCTTCCTCAGCCTGATTACCTGGTCTTTGAGTGTTGTTTTCCTCTTGATGGGACTGTCCAACAGCTTTGAGTCAGACTTTGCTTTCGCTGTTATGTCATTTTTGTATTGTTGTTGGTCCTCCCTCCTCACCTGAGCATATTCTTTTCTGGGTCTTTGACTGCTCTCCTTATTCTCCTGGGTCCTTTCCCTTCTATACTTCTTCCATTCTCTAGCACATTTGGTTTTGGCCTCTCTACACCTTTGGGTGAACCAAGAGCTCGTCCATGCCTTCTTGTTATTTATGTTGCCCTTGGGTACAAACCCTCTCCTCTGCTTCCTTGCATTTTGTTGTCACATATTCCACCATCTCATTTACTGATCTCCCTGCCAGTTCTCTGTCCCACTGAACCTCGCGCAGGTAATTCCTCATGCTTGTGTAGTTCCCTCTCATTTAGTTTGGCTTCATTTGTTCTGCCCTTCCCACTTCCCTCTGCACTTGTAACTCAACTCTACTATGTATTCGAAGCTCAGAACCACATGATCGCTATCCCCGAGGGGTCTTTCATATGTGATGTCCTCATTATCTGCACTACTCAAGGTGAATACTAGGTCCAGTCTTGCTGGTTCCTCCTCTCCTCTCTCTCTGGTAGTGTCCCTTACATGTTGGTACATGAGGTTTTCCAGTGCCACCTCCATCAACTTAGCCCTCCACGTAATCAGTAGCTTTGCCTTTTCCATATGGGCCTTCTGGCCACTTCAGCCAGTGTGTCAACCATCGCTCTGTTATTCTCATCATATTCTTGCCTTGGCCTCATGCTATTCTGTGGTGGGTTATGCATCACTGCAGTTACCACCTTGGGACCTCCAGACTGAAGTGTTCCTATTATGTAGTCTCCTGCTTCTCCTCTGTCTCCTCTATCCAGCTCATCAAAATCCCATTGGTTTTTGATGAGCAGTGCCACTCTTCCTCCCCTTCTGTTTCCCCTGTCTTTCCTCAGGATCTGGTATCCAATTGGAAAGATGGCATCTGTTATTATTCCTGTGAGCTTGGTTTCTGTGAGAGCTATGATGTCTGGTGATGCCTCTTTGATTCTGTTGTGCCACTCCTCCCACTTATTCGTTATTCCATCAGCGATGGTGTACCATACCTTCAGTTTCCTCTCCAACACTGTATTCTGGTGGGTTTGTTTTTGTTTGGGGGAGAGGAGGACCTTTCAGGGTGCTATGGGATTCTACTGCTACTGTGAGGTGGGGGATGTGAGTGTGGAGTGTGGTTTGTATTGGGATAGTATGTTTGGTTGTGGGGTTCTTAGGGTGGTTCTGTGGGTGTTTGTGCTTGTTGCTCTGCCTGGCTCTGGTTGTCCCCTGCTGATTTTATAGTTCTCTTTCTAGCCCCTTTTGTTTCTGTGTCCTCTCCCTCAGTTACTGTTGTTCCGTTCTCGTTCTGTTAAAGTTTAGGAACACCCTCCTGTATGTCGATGATTCCTTCAGCCGGGATTTCTCCTGCAGGATCCTGTTCCTCACTGTTTCTGTCTTGAGAGCCAATTTGACTGGTCGATTTCTCCCTTTGAGTACCCCCCTATTCTCTCCTCGCCTATGTGTTTGATAAGGTTTTCAATCTCTTGTTTGTCTTAATGCCATCTTTCATTTTGTGTGTGTGTGTTTGTGTGTGTAATGTGTCTGTGTAACAAAGACACACATGTATATATATATATTGTCACATGTAGGAGAGAAAATTTATATGCAATCAGCTGATTAATCCCCATCCCTGTGGCTGAATGTATTCAACTAATTGTACTTGCCTAGTTGTGGTTGCAGAAGTCGAGCATGAGCTCCTTGCCCGCCTGCCTGCTGGCCGCTACTGGGTTCACTCCTGGCTGTGCGACTCCTGTCGCACTGCCAGAAGTCCTGTCGAATTCCCGAGTACTGACGATGTCTCACTCGAGGGCACCAGCAGGTTGTGCCCCAGGTTGAGTGAACCCTGCAGCAACTACTCCACGATGACTGCTTCACCGTTCCAGAGGAGACTGTACCCAGTTACATCACAGCTCAATCTCACTGGTGTCTCCTGTGTTGCAGTATCTGTCCAGACGCAGGAAGGTGTGCAGTGACACCCGCCGAGGCTCACTGCCTTGGACCATGATGTTTGCAAACCCCTCTTCTTTTTTTTTCTTCCCTCCTGTAGAAAGTCTTTTTCTTTTTGTCCATGTCCACATGTATATACATGTTTTATTCTGTGTTCTGTGAAGTGTTCCTAAGAGAGAGAGAGAGAGACCAAGAGGGTTTTTTCAGTCAATCATGGTCAAGGACGACCATGGGTAGATGGCCGAGCAATGTATGCCCAGCTGGGTTCATATTTCGCGCCATGCTGGTGCTGCCACCTATAGGCCTATCCAGATCATCCCGCACCACGCTTACCCTGCCTTACTCAGGCATCTGATGTCACTCAGGAAACAAGGGCATGGCCCTCCTGTGCCAGGGCACTTAAACACACTGCCTGTGTATCAAGAACCCAAATGAAGTAAGCCTCCGAAGCCTTATTATTGATCCTCGGCTAGCACAGGACTCAAATCAATTGTAATAAAATGAGTTCTTGCTAATTGACCAGTTTTACCTATTCGGCACAACATATATATATATATATATATATATATATATATATATATATATATATATGCAATAAGATGACAGTAAACAGGTGATATCACAATATGCAGAACAACCACTGTGAAGAAATAGTGGAATTCCAAGCGCTTTCGTGTTTTCTCACATTATCAATAGTTCTTTGATAATGTGAGAAGTCATAAGTGCTTGAATTTTACTATTGTTTCAGTGGTTGTTCTGTATAACACATATATATATATATATATATATATATATATATATATATATATATATATAAAAGAAGAAAAACTTTCATCATCATTCACTCCATCACTGTCTTGCCAGAAGGGTGCTTTACACTACAGTTATAAAACTGCAACATTTACACCCTCCTTCAGAGTGCCGGCACTGTACTTCCCATCTCCAGAACTCAAGTCCGGCCTGCCGGTTTCCTGAATCCCTTCATAAATGTTACTTTGCTCACACTCCAACAGCACGTCAAGTATTAAAAACCATATGCCTCCATTCACTCCTATCAAATACGCTCACACATGCTTGCTGGAAATCCAAGCCCTCGCACACAAAACTTCCTTTACCCCTCCCTCCAACCTTTCCTAGGCCGACCCCTACCCCGCCTTCCCTCCACTACAGATTTATACACTCTCGAAGTCACTCTGTCTCGTTCCATTCTCTCTACATGTCCAAACCACCTCAACAACCCCTCCTCAGCTCTCTGGACAATCGTTTTGGTAATCCCGCACCTCCTCCTAATTTCCAAACTCCGAATTCTCTGCATTATATTCACACCACACATTGACCTCAGACATGACATCTCCACTGCCTCCAGCCTTCTCCTCGTTGCAACATTCATCACCCATGCTTCACACCCATATAAGAGCGTTGGTATAACTATACTCTCATACATTCCCCTCTTTACTTCCATGGACAAGGTTCTTTGTCTCCACAGACTCCGAAGTGCTCCACTCACCCTTTTCCCCTCATCAATTCTATGATTCACCTCATCCTTCATAGACCCATCCGCCGACATGTCCACTCCCAAATATCTGAATACATTCACCTCCTCCATACTCTCTCCCTCCAATCTGATATCCAATCTTTCGTCACCTATATATATATATATATATATATGCAAGAAAAGCCATGGGGGGTGGAAATCTTTTGCTCAAGTACTTTCACACTTCTCAGTGGATCAGGAGTTGTGCAATGTTGCAAGGGCAGCAACAGGAGAAATAAGATAAGTTTTCTCTGATGACGCACTGAGAAGTGTGAGTATATATATATATATATATATATATATACATATTATACCCATGTTGTACTGGCCTGTCATTGTGAGCATTGTGAGCATTGTGTAGGATTGGGTAGTCCTGTGGTTTAAGGCGTCATGTGGTTCTCGCTCACAATGACGGACCAGTACAACATGGGTTCGAACCCTGGCTAGTGCAGTGTTGTTATTGATATATATATATATATATATATATATATATATATATATATATATATATATATATATTATTGGTATGTAAACGCGATCTACATAAATTTGCCATCCTTTATTAGGAACACCAATACTCGATTTTACGTTGAAAACAATACCATCAAAATTAGCCGACACCACCCACCGATATCGATACTTTGACACACCCTTACTTGTTATAATGGTTCGATGTGTTCAGAGATATAGTTCGTTGTATCAGTGTATTCGTAGTCTCACACAGCCTTATCAGAGAGTTAGTACAGTGAGATGGGTAAATCAATATTCCCTACAGCGTGTTTGTACAAGCCTTGATCCACCGGGAGGCCTGGTCAAGGACTGGGCCGCGGGGGCGTTGACCCCTGGTGTCGTATGGGGTTCGGTTGATGGAATTTGGTATAAACACACATCGGATGGCTGGTAACTTATATATTAGTAGTAAAATAGAGGAGGGCGCCAGGCCTGACCTGTCGTCTCTATACCCTGCTCTGAACTGAGCTGCCCACTGCCTGGAGCGCACAGATTCAAAGAGCTCATGACGTCAGTCATGCTAGGTCAGCACAATGACTCGGTAACGGTCAGTGATCACGTGGGAGGTGGTGAATCAGTAATGGTTATACCTGAACAGTACTACTGACACTGGAACACACTCCAGGCAGGTACACATGATCAAAGCACGAGTGTCTATTTCTCATGATTAATGTATTCCTCTATTAAATGATAAATATGGTGGTGGCAATAGTAGCATAGCTTCATGCCATTCTCACTCTATCCATGTAAATCCTCCCAATGTTAGGTCACTTTTCTGTGGTGACGGAGTTTGAGCGAGGTTTCCTAAGAACCCAGCATCCCTCTACCTTTATCAATAAATTTTGCTGCAGGGCATTATTTAAGGGTTCACTCCCTGTTAAATAACTCCCATGCCACTGGTTGCAATGCTGAGGTGGTTCCTAACACCCGAAGGGGATTGGATCATTAGGTGGCTTTTCTGTGGAATCATCTGGTTGCTGTCTGACAGTGAAAGTATTATTGCAGGTTGTTTCTTGTCTTTTTTTTCAGTTTACCCTCGCTAAGTACTACCCAATGTTCCTAGTGCCTCTGCCATTCCCTGTCCATATTGGTGGTCTTGTTAAGCTTTTCTCCGTCCTGGGTGAGCCATTCTGGGGCCCTACCCCGGGTAGGATAAAGGGATGGTCCTTGCGAAAGTTGGCACTACTTGCGTTGGCTGGGGGTATGGTTTCTGGTTCCAAGGCAGTGATTTATTTTCCTATTTGTCAATTGGAAGTCCATCCCTCCACGTTATTTTTTCTTTGTACACTAACATATGCCTAACAGTTATTATGTTTGTCGATGCACTAACCTTCTCTGGTTCCTCTGTTGAAGAGACTAATAGTGGTAACCCCTGCACAGACGTAGGTTATGGCTGAGAACTAGTCAGCCTCAGCCAGGCAACCAGTTTTTGTTGCCGGGCCTGGCCTTGAGTCCTACCTCCGTCTGGAAGGCGACTGTTAGACATCCCCACTGGAAGACTCTAGTTTTGTAACATTGAAAGGTTAATGCTGCAATAGTTATCTTGGTTAATGCTGGGCAGGTTTCCTCTTAGCGTGAAGAGTTCTTCAGGTGTGGGTGTCTTACATTTGCTGACAAAAATGTTGCTGGTGATTCAATTGGTTAAGTGGTAAGTGGTCGGAGCCAGTGCAGAAATAATCCGCACATAGAAGAAACTTACGATGTTTCGGTCCGACTTGGACCAGTGTTTTTAGTTAATGGTCCAGGTCGGACCGAAATGTCATGAGTTATTTGTGTATTGTTTCAATCACAGCATTGTGGCTTTTTATTCTTTCTACAGAGCCTGTACATGAGCACTGGGGGTGGGAATGGGAACCCATACCTTCCACTCATAGGCCACTGAGCACGAATACCAGAGTCAACGAGAGTAACATGTTACTGTCCAGCTATGGCCGGATTTAAAGTTGATAAGTTTGAAGCGGCAGTTAGAGGCACAGTATGACCTAACATTCAGGACAGTCTTGGCGAAAGACTTCTAGACCAGCGTAGACCCGTGTCTCCCTTTTGTATCACGGAGGACGGGATTACCAGTGGGTATTTGAACTAGTGTTGAGACATTGTTTCTCATGGGTTGTTCAAGCATGAGAGTCAGGACATTCGGACTCTAATAAAAGTCGTGTTATTGTTGCGTCTCGGAGGTTAAAAGGAAGTAGGTGGATTGTTTTGAATAGGGATGTAATGAGAATTTTTTGCCGATACCGATACTTAATTTGAGGCCAATACTGATACCATAAAAATTAGCCGATACTTTGGCGCACCATTTCTTGTGTGCACTATTTTACTGGTCCTCTTGTTCGACTGACCAGTCACTCCTCTCCACACAGATCATGGGTGGAGGTACCTGAATGTGAAGCTTTGTGTACCAATCCCAGGACAGAGCTGCAAGTGCCAGAAGTTTGGCCACCAGAGGACCAGTGTAAAGCTATTATAATCACTTGTTGCATGTGGCACCGCATTCAACACTGACCATTCCTGTGGGTGCTCCCACTATGCTAATGATAACTCGTGAAAGGCTCACGAAATGAAATGTGCACTCCTGCTGTACATGTACGTGGAAAAGATGGGTTTTGCCTGCGGCAGTAGGCGACCATACCTCCTGCGTCCTGGCTGATGATATGTAGCAGTTATTGTTGTTGCTGGCCATGAGATCCCCAGTTACTGCGAGGTCCTGGGCGGGCGACATAGACTCGCCAGTGATATGTTCAGCAGAAAACTCAAAAACTGACAGTGCTCTGTAGACCTCGCCCTGCGCAGTCGTAGTAGCTCTGACTCTCATCTTTACAGTGTCCCTACGATTCAAGTTGGGGAGGGGAACTTTTACCTGTCTCCAAGTGACTCTAATCTTCCACGATGTCTCATCGTGTGAAAATAAAACCTAAAAGCTCTGTCGTCAACGATGCCTAGAAGCTTAAATAACTTCCGGCTGCCCTAAAAAGCTGTCTGCGGGTCAATTTCTCGGGCATTGCATCACTGAAAGAAGACCCTTGACGACCGAGGCTTTCTTATCTTCTTCCTACTTGATTGCTAAAAGATCAGTGTTCATGAAACGTCTTGATAAGATCATCACGGTCCAGTCCACCGAAGAACTCAAATCTTCCATTGAGGAGCAGAATGACTGGGTCACGTGTAATGGCATCACTATGACAGCCAGAGCCCTGTCAGATGGCCTGGCTATCTCGTATTATTACATCAACCTATGACAGATTGAGCCAGAACTCTTCAAACACGTATCTCCTTGTTGGACATGCTACTCTTATAACCATATGCTGATCTGTCGTTTAAAGACCATAACAAGACAAAGATCACAACAGCCAGGAAGATGACGGGGTGGGTATTGAGAACTTTCAAAACAAGGGAAATAATGCCGATGGTGACACTATTCAAATCGCTAGTGCTCCCTCACTTAGAATACTGCTCAGTGCTGACGGCCCCGTTCAGGGCAGGAGAAATAGCAGAGCTGGAACAAATCCAGAGATCGTTTACGGCTCACATTGAGCCATTGAAACATCTAAATTATTGGGAACGCCTTCAAGTCTTGAACATGTACTCATTGGAGCGGAGGAGAGAGAGATACATGATAATATATACATGGAAAGTACTTGAGGGCCTGGTCCCAAATCTGCACACTGCCATAACAACATACTGGAGTGAGAGATATGGGAGAAAGTGTAAAATAAACCCAGTGAGGAGCAGGGGTGCGTGGGACAATACGGAGCACTGTATTAACATCCGGGTCCCAGACTATTCAACATCTTACCAGAAGATATCAGAAACATCGCTGGAACCAGTGTAGAAGCCTTCAAGAGGAAACTGGACAAGTATCTTCACCAGGTGCCAGATCAACCAGGCTGTGATGGATATGTGGGGCAGCGGGCCTCCAGCAGCAACAGCCTGGTTGACCAGGCAAGCACCAGACGAGCCTGGCCCATGGCCGGGCTCAGAGAGTAGATACTCTCGAAACTCTTCAAAGGTATATCAAAGGTTCCCTGAATGTCCTCATTCGGAGGATAGTCTGAAGTTCGCACCAAAAATCGTTAGCTTCACAGGATGACTTGAAGATAAATATACGACTCCAGAACACACCAGTGAGAGGACACCAGTTATTCCCGCCAATGAGGAGCCACCATCGACTACAAGAGAGCCAAGACACAACCACCTGAAACTTTACCTCAAACTTCACAAATACCTGCAGAAATGAAAAAAAAATGTTAGACCAACTGAATGTCTGACTTTCTACACAAATAATGCACTCAGCCAGTTGGTGTATGCAACTGACGCAGTCTACTGCATACACCATGGCACTCTCACGTACACTGTTGCTCCTGGTTGCTAACTCCACATTGAAACGGCCCAACTCCAATGGCTCCACGACCGGAAAATGGGACTAATATGGTCAGCTATGAAGAAATATCACCCACCAGTCACGACGTAGCTGCCACCTCTCCTCAACTTGAAATGACCATTCACCTCAAAGTTTTGCCTCTCTCTCTCTCTCCATCTCTGCCTTCCTGCCGATCTCCAGCCACCACTTACCTTCCAGTTGAAGATATACCACCGCTCAAGATTCAGCCAGCACACTGTGTTCTCGTGCTTTCTACATCGTCGTAAACATCTGCTTCACATCGCCTTGCTGCTGGGTTTAGCCCTGGCTCTTTATCTACAACTCAAGACCTTCCTCTCATCGGCTATTCTTCGTCTATCCCCGCTCACCCACTTGTGAGTCTTACCTGTGAGTGTTCGTTCGTTTAGTGATATGTTTTGTTGCTGGGCTTAGCCCCGGCTCTGTTACTACTAGTAGTAGTAGTAGTTTTAATGTGATCAGTCCTTACTAGGTGGTAGTGCATCAAGGACCGAGGGACGAATGAATTAACAAGAGTTGAGCCTGGGGCGCGGGAAGGGAGATGCTCCCGGAACCATCAGCAGGTAAACACCAGGTGGTCATTAATGTAGCAAGAGATACAAGGCTTTGTCTTGTCTAGAATAATCAAGATGTCCTTGCCGTCTCCGAGACGTCTATATTGTGTTGTATTTGTACTTA
>WNWK01006485.1:0-70000 GCA_009830355.1 Cherax destructor
ACCTTGGGTAGTTTCAAATTTAGGTTGGATAAATTCATGAGTGAGAGGGTTAGATTTGAGTGGGACTCCGCATGAGTGGGTAGAATTGTCAAAGCTTATTTCTTGGGTAGCTTTGAAAATTGGGTTGAGCAAATATTCTGTTAGTGGGATGGATTGTGAAGGACCTGCCTAGTATGGGCCAACAGGCCTGCTGCAGTGTTCCTCCTTTCTTATGTTCTTATGAGTGAGAGGGGTTGGATTTGAGTGGGACTCGCGCATGAGTGGGTAGAATTGTGAAAGCTTATTTCTTGGGTAGCAATGAAAATTGGGTTGAGCAAATATTCTGTTAGTGGGACGGATTGTGAAGGACTTGCCTAGTATGGGCCAACAGGCCTGCTGCAGTGTTCCTTCTTTCTTATGTTCTTATGTTATGTATTGGGTGAATCCATTATTGCGGGTAAATCCATTATACACTAAATCCTGTAGCTCATTTAACATTTTAAACCAATAATCCAATTCTATATAAGACATTCACACCATCAACTCCAACTTACTACCGTCGTAACCAAGCCACACATTACATAAATCAATATCTTCATCAAAGCTTATTTCTTGGGTAACATTGAAAATTGGGTTGAGCAAATATTCTGTTAGTGGGATGGATTGTGAAGGACCTGCCTAGTATGGGCCAACAGGCCTGCTGCAGTGTTCCTCCTTTCTTATGTTCTTATCACGAAGCAAGTAAAACTATTCAAAATCCATTTTTCACAATCCGTAATCCATGTCCACAAATAGTTCCATACCATCAGCCAGGAGCGTGAGTAAATTTAGACGAATATGGGATTTTTTTTTTTTTAATCCAAAGGAAGGTAACTGCTGTCTGTCTTGTACCTTCATAGGTAAATTTTACCTTGCTTCATTTCTGTGAGACTTTCTACGTTTTTCAGGAACTTTAAAACTTTGTACCCATACTTGAACCTATAAAACTTTTTTGACAATCACCTTAAACCTATACCCAATCTTGAACCTATACAAATAATACGTTAGTTTCAGTCTTAAAATGAGAAACCTTGTTAAAAAGTTTTCTCCAATCGCTAGACCTTAGAACCTTAAAAACTTTTAAGACTATTTCTCAGCTTAAACCTTACAGAAAGCCGTCCTAAGTCCCTCCCTTCCCCAAGTCCCTTCATTCCCCCAAGTTCTTTCATCCCCCAAGCATTTTCATTCTCAAGTTCCTTCATGTCTTAAGAACATAAGAACATAAGAAAGGAGGAACACTGCAGCAGGCCTGTTGGCCCATACTAGGCAGGTCCTTCACAATCCGTCCCACTAACAGAATATTTGCTCAACCCAATTTTCAATGCTACCCAAGAAATAAGGTTTGACAATTCTACCCACTCATGCGCGAGTCCCACTCAAATCCAACCCCTCTCACTCATGAATTTATCCAACCTAAATTTGAAACTACCCAAGGTCCTAGCTTCAATAACCCTACTAGGCAGACTGTTCCACTCATCAACTACCCTATTTCCAAACCAATACTTTCCTATATCCTTTCTAAATCTAAACTTATCTAACTTGAATCCATTATTGCGGGTTCTCTCTTGGAGAGATATCCTCAAGACCTTATTTATATCCCCTTTGTTAATACCCATTTTCCACTTGTATACCTCGATCATGTCTCCCTCATTCTACGTCTTACAAGTGAATGTAATTTTAGGGTCTTCAATCTTTCTTCGTAAGGAAGATTTCTAATGCTATGTATTAATTTAGTCATTCTACGCTGAATGTTTTCTAACGAATTTATGTCCATTCTGTAATATGGAGACCAGAACTGAGCTGCGTAATCTAGGTGAGGCCTTACTAATGATGTATAAAGCTGTAATATAACCTCTGGACTTCTGTTGCTAACACTTCTTGATATAAATCCCAGTAATCTATTTGCCTTATTACGTACGCTTAGGCATTGCTGTCTTGGTTTAAGGTTGCTGCTTACCATCACCCCCAAGTCCTTCTCGCAATCTGTATGGCTAAGTTCTACGTTATTTAACTTATAAGTGCTTGGGTTATAGACACTCCCGAGCTTCAGAACCTTGCATTTATCTACATTGAACTGCATCTGCCACTTTTCTGACCACGAATTAAGTTTGTCTAAATCTTCCTGAAGTTCTATGACATCTATGTTTGAATCAATTATCCTACCTATCTTCGTGTCGTCGGCGAATTTGCTCATATCACTAGTAATTCCCTCATCAAGGTCATTGATATATATTATAAATAACAATGGGCCTAAGACTGATCCCTGTGGAACACCACTTGTTACAAGTCCCCATTCGGATTTAACCCCATTTATGCACACTCTCTGCTTCCTATTGGTGAGCCATGACTCGATCCATGACAGCACTTTTCCCCAATGCCATGAGCTGCCACTTTCTTTAACAGTCTCTGGTGCGGTACTCTATCAAAAGCCTTACTAAAGTCTAAATAAACAATATCGAATTCTTTATCGTGATCAACAGCCTCAAAAGCTTTACTGAAGAAGGTTAATAAATTAGATAGGCAGGAACGGCCCTCGTGAATCCATGCTGGGTATCATTAATCAAATTATGGTTATCTAGATGGCTTCTAATAATATCAGCTATAATTGACTCTAGTAATTTGCCTACAATTGAGGTCAGGCTTATTGGGCGGTAGTTTGACGGTAGTGACTTGTCCCCTGCTTTAAAAATAGGAATTACATTAGCCATCTTCCACATATCAGACACTACACCTGTTTGAAGAGATAAATTAAAAATGTTAGATATTGGTTCACAGAGTTCCATTTTGCATTCCTTAAGAACCCTTGCAAAAAGCTCATCAGGACCCGGCGATTTATTTTGTTTCAGTCGGTCCAGCTGTTTCATAATCATTTCGCTAGTGACTGTGATATTACATAATTTATCTTCTTCTGGGCCTCTGTAAAAATTAATTACTGGGATATTATTAATGTCTTCCTGTGTGAAAACCAGAGAGCCTAAACTTACATGAGAGAAGAAAAAGTTGTGGAGCTTTGTCACAAAGCTCCACTCTGTATGGCGCATAAGTCATGCTATTATAATTATCAGTAGTCGTAGTAGCAGGAATAGTAATAATAATAATAATAATGATATAAATGATTAAAAACACGATAGATAGTCCCTGTCAGTTTTTGAAGTCAATCCATTTAATAAGTCGTGACTTGACAAAGCTCTACACAGAACTAAATACGACTTGACAAAGCTCTACACAGAGCGAATCGTTGTCCTAATGAAAGCTTATTCTGCATGATGCTTTTTCTTCAGACAGCCCTGACAGCAATGTAGTCACACGAACCACAAGATGCTATAACCCTGAGGTGACTGCAGCAGCTGTGTCAAACATGATCAAGGACAGCTGTGTCAAACATGATCAAGGACAGCTGTGTCAAACATGATCAAGGACAGCTGTGTCAAACATGATCAAGGACAGCTGTGTCAAACATGATCAAGGACAGCTGTGTCAAGCGTGATCAAGGACAGCTGTGTCAAACATGATCAAGGACAGCTGTGTCAAACATGATCAAGGGCAGCTGTGTCAAACATGATCAAGGACAGCTGTGTCAAACATGATCAAGGACAGCTGTGTCAAGCGTGATCAAGGACAGCTGTGTCAAACATGATCAAGGACAGCTGTGTCAAACATGATCAAGGACAGCTGTGTCAAACATTATCAAGGACAGCTGTGTCAAGCGTGATCAAGGACAGCTGTGTCAAACATGATCAAGGCCAGCTGTGTCAAACATCAAGGACAGCTGTGTCAACCATGATCAAGGGCAGCTGTGTCAAACATGATCAAGGACAGCTGTGTCAAGCGTGATCAAGGACAGCTGTGTTAAACGTGATCAAGGACAGCTGTGTCAAACATGATCAAGGACAGCTGTGTCAAACATGATCAAGGACAGCTGTGTCAAACATGATCAAGGACAGCTGTGTCAAACATGATCAAGGACAGCTGTGTCAAGCGTGATCAAGGACAGCTGTGTCAAACGTGATCAAAGACAGTTGTGTCAAACGTTATCAAGAACAGCTGTGTCAAGCGTGATCAAGGACAGCTGTGTTAAACGTGATCAAGGACAGCTATGTCAAGCGTGATCAAGGACAGCTGTTTCAAACATGATCAAGGACAGCTGTGTCAAGCGTGATCAAGGACAGCTGTGTCAAACGTGATCAAAGACAGTTGTGTCAAACGTTATCAAGAACAGCTGTGTCAAGCGTGATCAAGGACAGCTGTGTTAAACGTGATCAAGGACAGCTGTCAAAAGTGATCAAGGACAGCTGTGTCAAACGTCATCTGCAGCAACAATAAGGCTTCTCACAACCACTGATGCCAAGTGACAGTTGTGGTTCGATTTATTTTACCTGATTTGTTTTGGCTAATGGAGGGGCGGGGGGTTTAAAACCTATCGACTACACGAGGGTCATTAAGGCTTCACGTCACCTGTTCACCACCACTCAAAGATGATCTTAAATCTCTAAAATTGGGATTTAAGTGAACCCCTAGTGTATTTACGCTGCTGGAGACGTGATGTAAACATCTCCCGTCACCGAGATGGGATGCTGTGAGCACCTCCTCCCTCCACCCCATCATTTATCTCCCCCCCATCGTCATCCCGGGATAAAAGTCCTCCTGGACCAGGCTAAAATTCTTTCGTTTTGGGCAAATTGATTAATTTGTCTTCGGGGTTGACAAGAGGGTAAAGATGCGAAAAAATAATAAAAACGATGAAACAAACAAAAATACTCTCCCCACACCCCCACACACACCCCCCCACTCACCCACATGCACAACTACACACACACACCCACATACACACACCCACACACAAGTCTATACTGCTCCAAACATCTTGGCTGTCTAGACACGTGTTGCATATTAAATAAAGGCCGCCTCTTGAAAACATATACCTTTTGTTCATGCAGTATATTTCGTATTACATTTTTAGAACGGTTTGATTGCTTTTCTGGCAAAACTCATTTTTCAGCTAAAATACTTAGATTTTCACACTTTTAAATAGAATTTCTACTCTTCCTCCTACTCCTAAATCTTTGAAACACCATAGCCTACGGTTTGTCACCCCACAAAACATCTAACCCACTACGCACCCTGATCGCCTGAAACCTTTCATTTTGAATATCCTTCAACTGTTCTTGTAACCTCCGGTCAGCTCTCTTATAAAGCTCCTTTATATACAGTCAGCTCTCTTATAAAGCTCCTCTATATATAGTCAGCTCTGTTATAAAGCTTCTCTATATACAGCTCTTATAAAGCTCTTGTATACTCGCCTAAAGTGATTTTTTGCAAGTGGGATTGTAAAAAAAAAAATGGATCTGAAACTGATTATCACCTGAATAAGCGTTCCTAGTACCTGCTATTATTCCTGGTACCTGCTGTTCTTCCCAGCACTTGCTCTTCTTCCTAGTACCCGTAGATAAATACGTCTATGGAACAACTTGCAACATGAACAGACTGACTGATGTTGTAGTGGCCAGGCTTAGGCTTGGCTACAGGTACTTCTGGCAGTTTGGGAGACACACAGATGATGATCAAACCAGATGCAAAGTATGTGACCAGCCCCATGGTCACTGTCTTGAACACTGTGTGCTTAATTGTTCACTTATTGAGGAATATAGAGATAGTATAATAACCTATGTGACATGTCAAGATATCCTGTTGATGAAAATAAGATACCAGATATATTAAGCAAATTTCCTAGATTTGCTTGTAACAGATATGTGAACTGTAGATATAATTCCAGATGTACACCTGTTAACCCTTCTGGAGCCTAGTTCCTGGGCCTTTTGTGTATCCATGTGTTCTTGCGCTACCGTCCACAGTATGGATATGAGGTGCACAATAAACTAGCCACTTCGGTGGCAAAATCTAAAAATCTAATCGTGTCTGCTATTCTTCCTAGCACCTGCTATTCTTCCTAGCACCTGCTTTTCTTTCTAACACCTGCTATTCCTCCTAGCACCTGCTATACTTCCTAGCACCTGCTATTCTTCCTAACACCTGCTATTCTTCCTAGGAACTGCTTTTCTTTCTAACACCTGCTATTCTTCCTAGCACCTGCTATTCTTCCTAGCACCTGCTATTCTTCCTAACACATGTTATTCTTCCTAGCACCTATTCTTCCTAACACCTGCTATTCTTCATAACACCTGCTATTCTTCCTAACACCTGCTATTCTTCCTAATACATGCTATTCTTCCTAATACCTGCTTTTCTTAATAGTACCTGTTATTCTTCCCAGCACCTGCTATTTTTCCTAATACCTGCTATTTTTCCTAGAAGCTGCTGTACTTCCTAGTACCTCTCATTCTTCCTAGTACCTCTCATTCTTCCTAGTACCTCTCATTCTTCCTAGCACCTCCCATTCTTCCTAGCACCTCCCATTCCTTCCTAGTACCTCCTATTCAATTTCCTACGCTTTTTTTTCACTTTCAATCCCCCACCCAAAAAAAAAACCTATCAGCGTACAGACTAGCTTCATAAGAGAGCTTACCATACATGGTTTCAAGACTGGGTACAACAGAATGTGCTCGCCACTCTTGATTTTAAAGAGTCGGACATGCTAAAAGAAAGGGACTAAGATGTCATTGTCTGACTAGAGACCCCCGCGGCCTGGTCTTGGACCGAAGGGCGTCAGAGAGGCCAAAAATCTCCTTTGTATATTGCGAAGGGGAGGTAAGGGGAAGGAAGGAGAATAATATTCAAATACTCCGAGGGGAAAGAGAGAGAGAGGAGTAGTGAGGGGAGACGGGAAAATTTAACACAGTTAAGATAGACCCCTTGGCCGGACACTGAACCAGTGGACCGATACCAGAGAGAACAGTACCAGTGGACCGATACCAGAGAGAACAGTACCAGTGGACCGATATTAGACACAGCAGTACCACTGGACCAATACTAGACAGCAGTATCAATACTAGACACAGCGGTACGACTGGACCAATACTAGACAAACCAGTACCACTGGACCAGTACTAGACACAGCAGTACCACTGGACCAATACTAGACACAATACTAGACACAGCAGTACCAATGGACCAATACAAGGCAGCAGTACCAATAAGAAAAATAACATAAGTAATAATTATCATAAACAGAATTATGATCATAATCACAAAAATATCGATAATAATAATAATAATAATAATAATCCCTCAAATAATCCGCTGATAAAATCATCAACTATTGATGTCCGGTTGATCCTGAAAAATTAATAGGATTCTCTGACTCGCCGCCCGGTCCCCCCAAAAAAAAAAAATCCCCCCCTTCCTTACCCAGATGACAGATTATGGCAAAAATTGTTCCCCAAAAAGGCACTGGGGGGAAGGAGGGGGGTCGTCTGGGCAGATTTTGGATCATTATCAAGTTTCGAGTCAAAAAAGTTGACTTTGGAATTTGAGCGAAGCTTTGGAACCATCAGTGAGGGTTAATATGGAAGGTAGTCAGGAGGTGCTGACTCGCGATTTGTTGATTTGTGCCTGGTGGGATTTGTTAATTGGTTGTATGGTGGTAGAATTTGGAGATTTATTGTTTGGATAGGATCTGTTGAATATTTGTGTGGTGGGGTAGGATTTGTTGAATGGTTATGTGGTGGGTACGATTTGTTGATTGGGTGTGTGGCGGGGTAGGATTTGTTGACTGGTTGTGTGGCGGGGTAGGATTTGTTGATTGGTTGTGTGATGGGTAGGATTATTTGATTGGTTGTGTGTGGTGGGTAGGATTAGTTGATTGGTTGTGTGGTGGGTAGGATTAGTTGATTGGTTGTGTGGTGGGTAGGGTTTGTTGATTGGTTGTGTGGTAGGATTTGTTGATTTGTGTGTGTGGTAGGATTTGTTGATTTGTGTGTGGGGTAGGATTTGTTGATTTGTGTGTGGCAGGGTTCCTTGATATACTCTGGATTAGTGACTCTTGATTTGCTTAAGATAGCGACTCTTGATTTGTAGGGGGTAATAACCTTTGATTTGTTTATTATTGATTAGATCACGGTGGGATTTTTCTTATTAATATTTTATAGCATGGTCTCTTGATTTGTCTGTGGCAAGGTTCCTAGATTTCTCCGATTCTTGATTAGGCTGTAGTGGTGATGTCGGATTTGTCTGGATTAACGATTCATGATTGATAGAGGAAGTGACCATTGATTTATATTCACATGTTTTCTTCCAAGTCAATGACCTGTCCTTGATTTGAGACAGTTAATACTATTTTCCATTACACTATTTTCCTCTATTTTCGTTTGAAAAAATGTTAAATTATCTTTTTTTTTTAAGCTATTTTTTTCCTGGCAGTGAATAATTTCTACTCTGTTGATTCTTCATTGAATAACTTAGTCTCTATAATAGAAAGTACTAGTTTCTGTACAGTGAAAAAAAAATCTAGTATCGAGAGGATGAACCGTTCTAATTGTGAAAGGTTTAGCGAAGTATTCTAGTTTCTTAACCTCGACTCGTGAGGAAACAGAAGACTGGAGAAGCACTCCAACCGTGGTCCTGGCACTTAGCAGGTCCAGCGCTGTACCACTGAGCTACGAGGCTTTCAAATAGGAAGATTTCCGAGACAGTAGTTCTGTGTCATGTTTGTACCAGCGGCAACAACTGTGACTTTAATGTCTCCTCCAAGTCCCAGAAGTTTCCACGGTACACCTGTGTGTATAACTCAAGATAAGTAGCTAGGTCCTTGTACTAGCTAGGTACCAGCACTAGCTAGGTCCTAGGATTAGCTATGTCCCAGCACTATCAAGGTCCCAGGACTAGCTAGGTCCCAGTACTAGCAAGGTCCCAGGAATAGCTAGGTCCCAGAAATAGCTAGGTCCCAAGACTAGCTAGGTCCCAGCACTAGCTAGATCCCCGCACCAGCAAGTTCCCACCACTAACAAGCTCACATAACTAGCAAGCTCCCAGCACCAGCAAGCTCCCACCACTAGCAAGCTCCCAGTAACAGCAAGCTCCCACTACTAGCAAGCTCCCAGAACTAGCTAGCTCTCAGCACTAGCTAGCTCTCAGCACTAGCTAGCTCTTAGCATTAGATATCTCCCAGCATTAGCTAGCTCCCAGCACTAGCAAGCTCCCACCACTCGCAAGCTCCCAGCACTAGCAAGCTCCAGCAGTAGCTAGCTCCCAGCACTAGCAAGCTCCCAGCACTAGCACGCTCCCAGCACAAGCAAGCTCCCACCACTAGCAAGCTCTCAAAACTAGCAAGTTCCTACCACAGGCAAGCTCCCAGTACAAGTACCCAGCACTAGCAAGCTCCCAGTACTAGCAAGCTCTCAGCACTAGCAAGCTCCAGTACAAGTCCCAGCACTAGAAGCTCCCAGCACTAGCAAGCTCCAGCACTAACAAGCTCCCAGTACTAGCAAGCTCCACCACTAGCAAGCTCCCAGCACTAGCAAGCTCCCAGCACTAGCAAGCTGCCACCACTAGCAAGCTCCCAGCACTAACAAGCTCCCAGTACTAGCAAGCTGCCACGACTAGCAAGCTCCCAGCACTAACAAGCTCCCACCACTAGCAAGCTCCCAGCACTAACAAGCTCCCACCACTAGCAAGCTCCCACCACTAGCAAGCTCCCACCTCTAGCAAGCTCCCACCACCAGCAAGCTCCCACCACTAGCAAGCTCCACCACTAGAAAGCTCCCAGCACTAGCAAGCTCCCAGCACTAGCAAGCTCCCACCACTAGCTCCATCTCAGCTCCCACTAGCAAGCTCCACTAGCAAGCTCACCACTAAGCTCCACCACTAGCAAGCTCCCAGCACTAGCAAGCTCCCAGTACTAGCAAGCTCCCAGTACTAGCAAGCTTCCACCACTAGTAAGCTTCCAGTACTAGCAAGCTCCCAGCACTAGCAAGATCCCAGTACTAGCAAGCTTCCACCACTAGTAAGCTTCCAGTACTAGCAAGCTCCCAGCACTAGCAAGATCCCAGTACTAGCAAGCTCCCAGTACTAGCAAGCTTCCACCACTAGTAAGCTTCCAGTACTAGCAAGCTCCCAGCACTAGCAAGATCCCAGTACTAGCAAGCTCCCACCACTAGCACGCTCCCAGTACTAGCAAGCTTCCAGTACTAGCAACCTCCCAGTACTAGCAAGCTCCCCGCACTAGCAAGCTCCCAGCACTAGCAAGCTCCCATCACTAGCAAGCTCCCAGTACTAGCAAGCTCCCAGTGCTAGCAAGCTCCCAGCACTAGCAAGCTCCCACCACTAGCAAGCTCCCACCACTAGCAAGCTCCCACCACTAGCAAGCTCCCAGTGCTAGCAAGCTCCCAGCACTAGCAAGATCCCACCACTAGCAAGCTCCCACCACTAGCAAGCTCCCAGCACTAGCAAGCTCCCACCACTAGCAAGCTCCCAGCACTAGGAAGCTCCCAGCACTAGGAAGCTCCCAGCACTAGCAAGCTCCCAGCACTAGCAAGCTCCCAGCACTAGCAAGCTCCCAGTGCTAGCAAGCTCCCAGCACTAGCAAGCTCCCAGCACTAGCAAGCTCCCAGTACTAGCAAGCTCCAGCACTAGCAAGCTCCCAGCACTAGCAAGCTCCCAGCACTAGCAAGCTCCCACCACTAGCAAGCTCCCACCACTAGCAAGCTCCCAGTACTAGCAAGCTCCCACCACTAGCAAGCTCCGAGTGCTAGCAAGCTCCCAGCACTAGCAAGCTCCCAGCACTAGCAAGCTCCCAGCACTAGCAAGCTCCCAGTACTAGCAAGCTCCCACCACTAGCAAGCTCCCAGCACTAGCAAGCTCCCAGCACTAGCAAGCTCCCAGCACTAGCAAGCTCCCAGTGCTAGCAATCTCCCAGCACTAGCAAGCTCCCAGTACTAGCAAGCTCCCAGCACTGAAGCTCCCAGACTAGCAGCTCCACACTAGCAAGCTCCCAGTACTAGCAGCTCCCACACTAGCAAGCTCCCACACTAGCAAGCTCCACACTAGCAAGCTGCCACCACTAGCAAGCTCCCACCACTAGCAAGCTCCCAGTACTAGCAAGCTCCCACCACCTTCCATGTTTGATTACAATCAATTTCTCAGAATTGATCAGCAACATAATTTATTTTATCTCACGTGGGAGGAAAAAAAAGAGAAAGTTGAATTTTTATGATAATTAAAAACAGCAATTTTGGCCATGATTATTTTTTTAATTATAAAATATACCCACTGCAGTCTGGAGTATAATTGGACGTTAATGAAAAGTATATTGACTCTGCAAAACACATATATATAAATTTACCTGTCGAAAATGTACTCAGAATTCCAACAGGTTAGAGAGAGTTTCTAGATTTTAAGATATTTTTTTTTTTAGATTTCTTCTAGTTTGATTAAAATTTCTAGTAGCTTTAGAAAATCTTCGAGTTCATAGATAATTTCTTTAGATTTTGAGAGAGTTTTCTACTTTCCTTTTTAGACGATTTTCTTAGACTTCTGTAACGATTTTCTAGTTTTCCGACGACTTTCTAGATTTTTGACGTGATTTTTCTAGTTTCCTGGTGATTTTCTGGACACCGAGATCATTTTTTAGCTTTGAAATTATCACATGATTTTTTTTAGGAATAATTTTAGTATATAAAAAAATGTCCTAGTTTTATAGACAGTTTTCTAGATTTTCAGCAGATTTGTCTGGAATATTCAGTGTGAGAGAGGGAATATTCAGTGTGAGGGAGGGAATATTCAGTGTGAGGGAGGGAATATTCAGTGGGAGAGAGGGAATATTCAGTGGGAGGTAGGGAATATTCAGTGTGAGGGAGGGAATATTCAGTGTGAGGGAGGGAGTATTCAGTGTGAGGGAAGGAATATTCTGTGTGACGTGAGGGAATATTCAGTGTGAGGGTGGTAATATTCAGTGTGAGGGAGAGAATATTCAGTGTGAGGGAGGGAATATTCAGTGTGAGGGAGGGAATATTCAGTGTGAGGGAGGGAATATTCAGTGTGAGGGAGGGAATATTAAGTGTGAAGGAGGGAATATTCAGTGTGAGGGAGGGAATATTCAGTGTGAGGGAGAGAATATTCAGTGTGAGGGAGAGAATATTCAATGTGAGGGATAGAATATTCAGTGTGAGGGATGGAATATTAAGTGTGAGGGAGGGAATATTCAGTGGGAGGGAGGGAATATTCAGTGTGAGGGAGGGAATATTCAGTGTGAGGAGGGATATTCAGCGAGGGAGGGAATATTCAGTGTGAGGGAGGGAATATTCAGTGTGAGGGAGGGAATATTCAGTGTTAGGGAGGGAATATTCAGTGTGAGGGAGGGAATATTCAGTGTGAGGGAGGGAATATTCAGTGTTAGGGAGGGAATATTCAGTGTGAGGGAGGGAATATTCAGTGTGAGGGAGGGAATATTCAGTGTGAGGGAGGGAATATTCAGTGTGAGGGAGGGAATATTCAGTGTGTGGGAGGGAATATTCAGTGTGAGGGAGGGAATATTCAGTGTAAGGGAGAGAATATTCAGTGTGAGGGAGGGAATATTCAGTGTGAGGGAGGGAATATTCAGTGTGAGGGACGGAATATTCAGTGTGAGGGACGGAATATTCAGTGTGAGGGAGAGAATATTCAATGTGAGGGAGGAAAGGTTCTCCATCACCTTTAACTGTAAAATAAAATTCAATAAAGAATACTGTGAAAAGGTACACGTTCTCTGCCTAGTGTGGGTGAACGTGTGGGTTTACGTGTAGGTAAACGTGGGTGAATGTGTGGATGAACGTGTGGGGTGAACGTGTTAGGTGAACGTGTGGGTGAACGTGTTAGGTGAACGTGTGGGTGAACGTGTTAGGGGAACGTGTGGGTGAACGTGTTAGGTGAACGTGTGGGTGAACGTGTTAGGTGAACGTGTAGGTGAACGTGTAGGTGAACGTGTGGGTGAACGTGTTAGGTGAACGTGTGGGTGAACGTGTTAGGTGAACGTGTGGGTGAACTTGTTAGGTGAACATGAAACTACTGTGAAATCTTCATACGTGTTAAATATGTACACGCTACACGCGATCAAATAAATACGTAAATGCGTGTATGCATACATGTGTGTAGTTACTACCTGCATATGTACTTACACATGTATGAACATACATATCTACTAACAAATAATTATACACACACACACACACACACACACACACAGTTCCTCACATGAGATTATAAAAAAGATAAGACCAACGTGTATAACAGGAAAGCACTGAATGGACAGAATACCTCACAGGAGGCAACAACGGGTCATGGTGCGTGATGAGGTATCACAGTGGGCGCTGTGACAGCAGGTGTACCGCGAGGGGTCAGTCTAGGACCAGTGCTATTCTTGCTATATGTGAATGACATGACGGATGGATAGACTCAGAAGTGTCTCTTTTCGCAGATGATGTGAAATTAATGAGGAGAATCACATCGGATGAAGACCAAGCAGGACTTCAAAGTGACCTGGACAAGCTTGACATCTGGTCTAGCAACTGGCTTCTCAATTTAACCCACCAAATGCAAAGTCATGAAGATCGGGGAGGGCAAGAAGACCGTGACAGAGTACAGGCTAGGTGGACAAAGGCTACAAACCTCAACAAAGGAGAAGACCTTGGGGTGAGTATAACACCAAGCACGTCTCCGGAAGCACACATCAACCAGATAACCGCGGCAGCATATGGGCGACTGGCAAACTTAAGATTAGCGTTCCGTTACCTTAACAAGGAATCGTTCAAGACACTGTATACCGTATACGTCAGGCCCATACTAGAGTATGCAGCACCAGTCTGGAACCCACACCTGGTCAAGCACGTCAAGAAACTAGAGAAAGTGCAAAGGTTTGCGACAAGGTTAGTTCCACAACTCAGGGGTCTGTCTTATGAAGAAAAGGCTGAGGGAAATAGGACTAACAACACTGGAGGAAAGAAGGGTCAGAGGAGACATGATAACGACATACAAAATACTGCGGGAATTGACAAGGTAGATAGTGACAGGTTGTTTCAGAGAGGAACACAGAAACAAGGGACACAACTGGAAGCTGAAGACTCAGATGAGTCAAAGGGATGTCAGGAAACATTTCTTCAGCCACAGAGTAGTCAGGAAGTGGAATGGACTAGAGAATGATATAGTGGAGGCAGGAACCATACATAGTTTTAAGACAAGGTATGATAAGCTCATGGAGCAGGAGAGCAGAGACCCAGTAGCAGACAGCGAAGAGGCGGGGCCAGGAGCTGAGTCTCGACCCCTGCAACCACAATTAGGTGAGTACACACACACATATATATATATATATATATATATATATATATATATATATATATATATATATATATATATATATATATATATATATATATATCAATGGAGGCAAAGAAGGGAATGTATGAAAGTATAGTGGTACCAACACTTATATGGGTGTGAAGCATGGGTTTTAAATGCTGCAGCGAGGAGGAGGCTGGAGGCAGTGGAGATGTCCTGTCTAAGGGCAATGTGTGGTGTAAATATTATGCAGAAAATTCGGAGTGTGGAAATTAGGAGGAAGTGTGGAGTTACTAAAAGTATTTGTCAGAGGGCTGAAGAGGGGTTGTTGAGGTGGTTTGGTCATTTAGAGAGAATGGATCAAAGTAGAAAGACTTTGAGAGCGTATAAATCTGTAGGGGAAAGAAGGCAGGGTAGGGTCGTCCTCGAAAAGGTTGAAGGGATGTAGACAGCCTGTACTGTCTGCATAGGCAGCTTATGCTGTCTGCCAGCTAAGTTCATGTTTCGTGCCATGGTCGTGCTCGTGCTGCCACCTATAGGCCCATACACACTTCAATCTGTTCAAACCTGCCACTCTCTCACTCTCTCAGCGGCCTTCACTCAGTCAACAGGCTTACTCCTCTCTCCCTCGCAATGGGCATGGCCCTCTCGGGCCATGGGCACAAAAACACTGCCTGTGTACCCTCACATTATTTGCAAATAAAGTAAGAAGCCTCCGAAGCCCTATCATTTCATTCACCGCCTGCAAGAGAACATAAACAATGCGTGTTTATAGGGAAGGGGGTAAAGGAGGTTTTGTGGGCGAGGGGCTTGGACTTCCAGCAATCATGTGTGAGCGTGTTATATAGAAGTGAATGGAGACGAATGGTTTTTGGGACCTGACGAGCTGTTGGAATGTGAGCAGGGTAATATTTTGTGAAGGGATTCAGGGAAACCAGTTAAATGATTAAGTTGGACTTGAGTCCAGGAAATGGGAAGTACAATGCCTGTACTTTAAAGGAGGGGATTGAGATATTGGCAGTTTGGAGGGATTTTCTGAACTGTCGTATCTTAGCGCCTCTTCAAAGACAGTGATTATGTATGAGTGAGGTGAAAGTGTTGAATGATGATGAAAGTATTTTCTTTATGGGGATTTTCTTTCTTTTTGGGTCACCCTGTCTCGGTGGGAGACGGCCGACGTGTTAAAATTGTTTATGTATATATATATATATATATATATATATATATATATATATATATATATATATATATATATATATATATATATAACGAGGAGTACGTTGTAGGGTGTACAAGGTGTAGTGTACGTGGTAGGTGTGTACGTAAGAGGTTAGAATGTACAGGTCCGTGACATTAGGATGTGGGAGCCAGGGCTGCCAACCAGGCTTCTATTATTTAAGATAAACGCGTTTGTAAAGGTTACTTACGTACGTACGTACCTTCCTGTGTGTGTGTGTGTGTCACATAATAACACACCTCTCCCCTCTCTCCGTTACCTTCCACCCCCTGTATTCTCCTCTCCCCCTTCCCCTCACTCCCCCCTCCCCCCCAAGTCTCGTAATGTTACTCAAGCTCTGTGCTTTAAACTTCATAAATCTTTATTACGTCATTTAAAAAATCAATGTCTCCATTACACAGAAATTACTGCATTTCTTCCGACTTTGTTCACTGAAGTCTTTCTCAATGAAAACTGAACTGCAATGATATTTACACACACACACACATACACACACACACATACACACACACACACACACACACACACACACACACACACCCCGGTGGCCTAGTGGTAAAGCTCTCGCTTCACGCACGGAGGGCCCGGGTTCTATTCCCGACGGGGCGGAAACATTTCGAAGTGTTTCCTTACACTCACACACATACATACAACAGGCCTAGTGTCAAATCGACATGTGCCTAGGACAAAATGGTAACTAACTAACACACACGTCAAGCACGCAAAGAAACTAGAGAAAGTGCAAAGGTTTGCGACAAGGTTAGTTCCACAACTCAGGGGTCTGTCCTATGAAGAAAGGTTGAGGGAAATAGGACTAACAACACTGGAGGAAAGAAGGGTCAGAGGAGACATGATAACGACATACAAAATACTGCGGAATCGACAAGGTAGACAGTGACAGGATGTTCCAGAGAGGAACACAGAAACAAGGGGACACAACTGGAAGCTGAAGACTCAGATGAGTCAAAGGGATGTTAGGAAGTATTTCTTCAGCCACAGAGTAGTCAGGAAGTGGAATAGTCTAGAGAAAGATATAGTGGAGGCAGGAACCATACATAGTTTTAAGACGAGGTATGATAAAGCTCATGGAGCAGGGAGAGCAGAGACCCAGTAGCGGACAGCGAAGAGGCGGGGCCAGGAGCTGAGTTTCGACCCCTGCAACCACAATTAGGTGAGTACACACAAACACACACACACACACACACACTTCATTCTAATTGAGGTTTCTGTCTCCATTCCTACCTTAAACATACTTCCCATATTCCTTATTTTATTCTCATTCCTTACTTTCTACTCCTTCCTTTTTTTGTACTCATTCCTTATTTTGTACTCATTCCTTACTTTGTACTCATTCCTTACTTTGTACTCATTCCTTACTTTGTACTCCTTCCTTACTTTGTACTCATTCCTTATTTTGTACTCATTCCTTACTTTGTACTTATTCCTTATTTTGTACTCATTCCTTACTTTGTACTCATTCCTTACTTTGTACTCATTCCTTATTTTGTACTCATTCCTTATTTTGTACTCATTCCTTACTTTGTACTAATTCCTTACTTTGTACTCATTCTTTACTTTGTACTCCTTCCTTACTTTGTACTAATTCCTTACTTTGTACTCATTCTTTACTTTGTACTCATTCCTTACTTTGTACTAATTCCTTACTTTGTACTCCTTCCTTACTTTGTACTCCTTCCTTACTTTGTACTCATTCCTTATTTTGTACTCATTCCTTACTCTGTACTCATTCCTTATTTTGTACTCCTTCCTTACTTTGTACTCATTCCTTATTTTGTACTCATTCCTTACTTTGTACTCATTCCTTATTTTGTACTCCTTCCTTACTTTGTACTCATTCCTCATTTTGTACTCATTCCTTATTTTGTACTCATTCCTTACTTTGTATTCATTCCTTATTTTGTACTCATTCCTTACTTTGTACTCATTCTTTATTTTGTACTCATTCCTTATTTTGTACTCATTCCTTACTTTGTACTCATTCCTTATTTTGTACTCATTCCTTACTTTGTACTCATTCCTTATTTTGTACTCATTCCTTACTTTGTACTCATTCCTTACTTTGTACTCATTCCTTACTTTGTACTCATTCCTTACTTTGTACTCATTCCTTACTTTGTACTCATTCCTTACTTTGTACTCATTCCTTACTTTGTACTCATTCCTTACTTTGTACTCATTCCTTATTTGTACTCATTCCTTTACTTTTGTACTCATTCCTTACTTTGTACTCATTCCTCAATTTGTACTCATTCCTTACTTTGTACTCATTCCTTACTTTGTACTCATTCCTTACTTTGTACTCATTCTTTACTTTGTACTCATTCCAACAGACTGGTACTTCTTGCCAATCTCGTCTGTCTTGCTAAACTTGGTTTGTACATTCCTACCTTATTGCTGTTCCCATTCTTATTCTTATTGCTTTTCTTATTTATATATATATATATATATATATATATATATATAAAGACATAAGGCTTTTTCTTATGTCTTTTCTCTTTTAAAATATCATTGATATCGTGATTTTCTTTCCATCTACTTACCCTCTTTCCTAACATCATTCTTATATCAATTGGTTTCCCCGCTCTCAGTCTTATAGTTATTTAGAGCGCCCAGCCATCGTAGTTCCTTCAGTGCTGTCAGCGTTGCGAATCTACTCGGTCGCTAGCGCACTAAGCTCACACATTGTGGTCCGTGGGGTCGATCCCCGGTACGGCTGGAAACATGAGGACGTGTTTCCTTAAGACACCTGTCGTCTCTGTTCACCTATAAGGAAAATGGGTACCTGTGTGTTAGTCGACTGGAGTGGGTCGCATCCTGGGACAAAATTTACCTAATTTATCCGAAATGCTCTGCATTTCAGCTAGGCCTGTATACCTTGTACATGTACTTGTGGAAATAAAGATGATGATTATTATTATTATTAATTTTATTATTATTATTATTATTATTATTATTATTATTATTATTATTATTATTATTACTGTTACTGCAGGAATGCCTTCTTCATTCCTCCCTCGATTTCTACTGTCATCCCTTGACATAAATCCACCACCATTGCTACTATTACGCCTGCCTTCGTTATTGCTACCTAGAGGGAGTTCCGGGGGATTAACGCTCCCGCGGCCCGGGCCATCACCAGGCCTCGCGGTGGATCAGGGCCTAATCAACCAGGCTGTTACTATTGGGCACATGCAAGCCAACGTACGAACCACAGCCCGGCTGGTCTGGTACTTAGGTATCTGTCCAGCTTCCTCTTGAAGAGAGCCAGGGGTCTATTGGTAATCCCCCCTATGCATCCTGGGAGGCAGTTGAATAGTCCTGGGCCCCTGACACTTATCACCATATTTTTGATAATTTCTTCAAGCTTTGTTCCTGGCTCTAGGTGACGGAGGATAGAGCCTACACTACTCTCTCCGTTGCATGCCCCCACGGGCTTAGCGCTGCCCATCAGATTTAATAATGCTATTTATTATTTTGTTTATCTGTGCTTCTCCTTAATCCTATCTATTCCACCTATCACACCTCCCCATTACTATAATCATTCCCACCCTATTCCTACCATTCCCACTTCATTCCTTATATTACCATTCCTACTCCATTCCTACCATTACAATTCCCACCCTATTCCTACCATCACTATTCCCATCTGTTCCTATTCTCAGGTCTACCTTTGCACCTGCTAAATTATTCGCCAGCGTGGCGACCTTCGCCACGCTGGTGACCCTCGCCACGCTGGTGACCCTCGCCACGCTGGTGACCCTCGCTACGCTGGTGACCCTCGCCACGCTGGTGACCCTCGCCACGCTGGTGACCCTCGCCACGCTGGTGACCCTCGCCACGCTGGCGACCTTCGCCACGCTGGTGACCCTCGCCACGCTGGTGACCCTCGCCACGCTGGCGACCCTCGCCACGCTGGTGACCTTCGCCACGCTGGTGACCTTCGCCACGCTGGTGACTCTCGCCACGCTGGTGACTCTCGCCACGCTGGTGACCCTCGCCACGCTGGTGACCCTCGCCACGCTGGCGACCCTCGCCACGCTGGCGACCCTCGCCACGCTGGCGACCCTCGCCACGCTGGTGACCCTCGCCACGCTGGTGACCCTCGCCACGCTGGTGACCCTCGCCACGCTGGTGACCCTCGCCACGCTGGTGACCCTCGCCACGCTTGTGACCCTCGCCACGCTGGCGACACTCGCCACGCTGGTGACCCTCGCCACGCTGGTGACCCTCGCCACGCTGGTGACCCTCGCCACGCTGGTGACCCTCGCCACGCTGGTGACCCTCGCCACGCTGGCGACCCTCGCCACGCTGGTGACTCTCGCCACGCTGGTGACTCTCGCCACGCTGGCGACCCTCGCCACGCTGGTGACCCTCGCCACGCTGGTGACCCTCGCCACGCTGGCGACCCTCGCCACGCTGGTGACCTTCGCCACGCTGGTGACCCTCGTCACGCTGTTTCTAGCAATGGATCAGAAAATATCTGACAGGGAGGCAACAACGAGTCATGGTACGTGACGAGGTGTCAGAGTGGGCACCTGTGACGAGTGGGGTTCCACAAGGATCAGTCCTAGGACCTGTACTGTTTTTAGTATATGTGAAGGACATAACGGAAGGGATAGACTCAGAAGTGTCCCTGTTTGCAGATGATGTGAAGTTAATGAGAAGAATTAAATCAGTCGAGGATCAGGCAGGATTACAAAGAGACCTGGACAGGCTACAAGCCTGGTCCAGTAACTGGCTCCTTGAATTTAACCCTGCCAAATGTAAAGTCATGAAGATCGGGGAAGGGCAAAGAAGACCGCAGACAGAGTATAGTCTAGGTGGCCAAAGACTGCAAACCTCACTCAAGGAGAAAGATCTTGGGGTGAGTATAATACCGAGCACATCTCCTGAGGCACACAATCAGAGAACTGCTGCAGCATACGGGCGGCTGGCAAACCTAAAAATAGCGTTCCAATACCTCACTAAGGAATCGTTCAAGACTCTGTACACCGTATACGTCAGGCCCATACTGGAGTATGGAGCACCAGTTTGGAACCCACACCTGGTCAAGTACGTCAGTAAATTAGAGAAAGTGCAGAGGTTTGCAACAAGACTAGTCCCAGAGCTAAGGGGATTGTCCTACGAAGAAAGGTTAAGGAAAATCGGCCTGACGACACTAGAGGACAGGAGGGTTAGGGGAGACATGATAACGACATATAAAATACTGCGAGGAATAGATAAGGTGTACAGAGACAAGATGTTCCAGAGAGGGGACACAGAAACAAGGGGTCACAGTTGGAAGTTGAAGACTCCTATGAGTCAAAGGGATGTTAGGAAGTATTTCTTCAGTCATAGAGTTGTCAGGAAGTGGAATAGCCTAGAAAGTGACGTAGTGGAGGCAGGAACCATACATAGTTTTAAGACGAGGTTTGATAAAGCTCATGGAGCAGGGAGAGAGATGACCTAGTAGCAATCAGTGAAGAGGCGGGGGCCAGGAGCTATGACTCGACCCCTGCAACCACAAATAGGTGAGTACACACACACAAACACATGGGAAAGTATTGCGCGTGGGGTTCCTCAAGGATCAGTAATACGACCATCATTATTGTTAATATAGATAAATAACCTGGCAAGGATGAAGGGGATTTAATCCTATGTATAATTGTTTGCCAGTGAATAAAAATGGAAGAGGAAAGAGACAGGTTAAAGGAAGTCGAACAATTTGCAAAGGTGTTCAAAGAAGTGGTTACTGGAGTTCAACCCCGATAAGCACATGGTCACGAAAACTGTCGAGGAAATAAGATCAGAGAAGGAATACAGTTTGAGAGGAGAAAGATCTTGGAGTGAACATGACACCCAGCGTATCACCAGAGGAGAACGTGAATCACATAACATCTCCAAACATATGCGAGGCTAGGCTGATCTCGAGAATATCTTCAACAATTCTAACAATAAATCTTTCAGGGCTCTGTACACGACATATGTCAGGCGTGTCATGGAGTATGTAGCACCAGCATGGAACCCCCTCCTAGTCATGCATGTTTGAAAGCTCAAAGAATTTGCAACAAGACAAGTACCGGAGCTGAGAGAAGCGAGATACTAAAGGAACTGAACCTGACCACTTTCCAATAGAGAAGGATTAGGAGAGACATGATTACAACATATAAGATACTCAGTGGACTTTACAGAGTAGATAAAAATTGGTTTTAATTGAGTCATAGGGGCGAGTGTCACAAGAGAGGGAGATCATAGGAGCGAGTCACAGAGGTGAGTTAAAGGAGCGGGAGGTCACAGAGGCAAGTTAAAGGAGCGGGAGGTCACAGGGGTGGGAGGTCACAGGGGCGAGAGGTCACAGATGTCACCTACTGACACTGACGTGCCATAGGGATGCTTGGAAACATTTTCCGTCCAGTGTTGTGAGTGCAATGAGCGAGACGAGGAGATGGTGACCTGCGTGTTGCCTGAAGCCAAACCCAATACACAGTTTCAAGAGAAGGTATGGTAAGCCCAAAAACCCAGGAGCCAATAATGTATTGTAGGCAGAGGGGAGGGGCAGTATGATGAGACTTAACCTCTCCCCCCCCCTTCCCGCAACACACACACACACAGCAACAAGGGGACACAGTTGGAAGTTGAAGACTCAGATGAATCACAGGGATGTTAGGAAGTATTTCTTCAGTCACAGAGTGGTCGGGAAGTGAAATAGTTTGGGAAGCGATGTAGTGGAGGCAGGTTCCATACATAGCTTTAAGAAGAGGTATGATAAAGCTCATGGCGCAGGGAGAGTGACCCAGTAGCGGCCAGTGAAGAGGCGGGGCCATGAGCTATGACTCGACCCCTGCAACCACAACTAGGTGAGTACACACACACACACACAAGACGCGGGGTCAGGAGCTGCGAATCGACCCCTGCAATCACAAATAGGTGTGTACAAATAGGCGAGTACACACACACACAAAGGCGCTTACACACACACACAGGTTCTCACACACACACACACACACACAGGCTCTCTCTCACACACACACCTCATCAAGGAAGGAATGACAAAGTTAATTCATAGCATTAGAAATCTAAGCGAGCTAGATACCTCAAAGGCGATGGAGCCGGACATCTCTCCATGGGTCCTGAGAGAGGGAGCAGAGGCGCTATTTGTACCACTAACAACAATCTTCAACACATCTATCGAAACAGGGCGACTACCTGAGGTATGGAAGACAGCAAATGTAATCCCAATTTTTAAAAAAAAGGAGACAGACATGAAGCACTAAACTACAGACCAGTGTCACTGACTTGTATAGTATGCAAAGTCATGGAGAAGATTATCAGGAGAAGAGTGGTGGAGCACCTAGAAAGGAATGAGCTTATCAACGACAGCCAGCATGGTTTCAGGGACGGGAAATCCTGCGTCACAAACCTACTTTAGTTCTATGACAGGGTGACAGCAGTGAGACAAAAGTGAGAGAGGGGTGGGTAGATTCCATTTTCTTGGACTGAAAGAAGGCGTTTGACACAGTTCCACACAAGAAATTAGTGCAAAAGCTGGAGGACCAGGCAGGAATAACAGGGAAGGCACTCCAATGGATCAGGGAATACCTGTCAGAAAGACAGCAGCAGCGAGTCATGGTATGTGGCGAGGTGTCAGAGTGGGCGCCTGTGACGAGTGGGGTTCCACAGGGGTCAGTCCTAGGACCGGTACTGTTTCTGGTATTTGTGAACGACATGACGGAAGGAATAGACTCCGAAGTGTCCCTGTTTGCAGATGATGTGAAGTTGATGAGAAGAATTCAATCGGACGAGGACCAGGCAGAACTACAGAGGGATCTGGACAGGCTGCAAGCCTGGTCCAGCAATTGGCTCCTGGAATTCAACCCCTCCAAGTGCAAAGTCATGAAGATTGGGGAAGGGCAAAGAAGACCACAGACGGAGTACAGTCTAAGGGGCCAAAGCCTACAAACCTCACTCAAGGAAAAAGATCTTGGGGTGAGTAAAACACCGGGCACATCAACCAAATAACTGCTGCAGCATACGGACGCCTGGCAAACCTAAGAACAGCATTCCGACATCTTAATAAGGAGTCATTCAGGACCCTGTACACTGTGTACGTTAGGCCCATACTGGAGTATGCAGCGCCAGTTTGGAACCCTCACCTAGCCAAGCATGTAAGGAAACTAGAGAAAGTGCAAAGGTTTGCAACAAGACTGGTCCCGAAGCTAACGGGTATGTCCTACGAGGAGAGGTTACGGGAAATCGACCTGACGACACTAGAAGAAAGGAGTGATAGAGGGGATATATTAACGACTTATAAAATACTGAGAGGAATCGACAAGGTGGACAGAGACAGAATGTTCCAGAGATGGGACACAGCAACAAGGAGACACAGTTGGAAGTTGAAGACTCAAATGAACCACACGGATGTTAGGAAGTGTTTCTTCAGTCACAGAGTTGTCAGGAAGTGGAATAGTCTGGGAAGTGATGTAGTGGAGGTAGGATCCATACACAGCTTTAAGGAGAGGTATGATAAAGCTCATGGAGCGGGTAGAGTGACCGAGTAGCAGCCAGTGAAGAGGCGGGGCCAGGAGCTGTGACTAGACCCCTGAAACCACAACTAGGTGAGTACACACACACACACACACACACACACACACACACAGGCGCTCACATACGCAGCACACACGCACGAACGCACACACAATCACATCAGAACACAACTTCCTCACATGTGCTAAAAAAAATATTTACAGGTAGAGTGAGCGAAAATGTGGGAATACAGCGTGGGAGGAATGTGTCAAAAATGTGTCAAAAATGCGTGCGAGGCGGCGCTACCGGACACACGCAAAACTCAACGTCTAACTCGTACGAAATATATATATTTTTATTTTTTTTAATTCCTCGACCGCCATTATTAAGTGATAACCCTTCGTACTTATTAAATAACAATATAAACTAATAAAATTATAAATAAAAAGCTGATAGAAATTTTGGTTACCAAAATTACAGATGAATGGATTCTGAACTTTGATTGTTTTTTCTTTAGGGAGAGAGGGAGGGAGGGAGAGAGGGCGGGAGGGAGGGAGGGAGGGAGAGAGGGCGGGAGGGAGGGAGGGAGGGAGGGGGAGAGGGCGGAGGGCGGGAGGGCGGGAAGGCGTTATGGAGGGAGGATGGGCGGGAGGGAGGGTTAAAGGGCGGGAGGGCATGGTTTAGGAGAGGATTTATATTGCAAATTAAATGCTAAATATGTAGGCTTTAACCTGCCTGGGACCCAGCCTACCCAGGCCGCCTACCCTAGCTGCCCAGGGTGACAGAAGATGTCACCCTGGGCATGGCGTCTGGGGGTGAGGTCAGGAGTGTGGTCTCGGGGTGTGGTCTGGGAGTGTGGTCTCGGGGTGTGGTCAGGGAGTGGTCTGGGGTGTGGTCAGGGAAGTGGTCTGGAGGTGTGGTCAGGGGAGTGGTCTGGGGGTGTGGTCAGGGGAAGTGGTCTGGAGGTGTGGTCAGGGAAGTGGTCTGAAGGTGTGGTCAGGGGGAGTGGTCTGGGGGTCTGGTCAGGGGAAGTGGTCTGGAGGTGTGGTCAGGGGAAGTGGTCTGGAGGTGTGGTCAGGGAAGTGGTCTGGAGGTGTGGTCAGGGTGAGTGTTCTGGGGATGTGGTCAGGGAAGTGGTCTGGAGGTGTGGTCAGGGGAAGTGGTCTGGAGGTGTGGTCAGGGGAAGTGGTCTGGAGGTGTGGTCAGGGTGAGTGGTCTGGAGGTGTGGTCAGGGTGAGTGGTCTGGAGGTGTGGTAAGGGTGAGTGGTCTGGGGTGTGGTCAGGGAAGTGGTCTGGAGGTGTGGTCAGGGAAGTGGTCTGGGGGTGTGGTCAGGGGAGTGGTCTGGGGGTGTGGTCAGGGAAGTGGTCTGGAGGTGTGGTCAGGGAAGTGGTCTGGAGGTGTGGTCAGGGGAAGTGGTCTGGAGGTGTGGTCAGGGTTAGTGGTCTGGGGTTGTGGTCAGGGGAAGTGGTCTGGAGGTGTGGTCAGGGGAAGTGGTCTGGAGGTGTGGTCAGGGGAAGTGGTCTGGAGGTGTGGTCAGGGTGAGTGTTCTGGGGATGTGGTCAGGGGAAGTGGTCTGGAGGTGTGGTCAGGGTGAGTGGTCTGGAGGTGTGGTCAGGGTGAGTGGTCTGGAGGTGTGGTCAGGGTGAGTGGTCTGGAGGTGTGGTCAGGGTGAGTGGTCTGGAGGTGTGGTAAGGGTGAGTGGTCTGGGGGTGTGGTCAGGGAAGTGGTCTGGAGGTGTGGTCAGGGGAAGTGGTCTGGGGGTGTGGTCAGGGGGAGTGGTCTGGGGGTGTGGTCAGGGGAAGTGGTCTGGAGGTGTGGTCAGGGGAAGTGGTCTGGAGGTGTGGTCAAGAGAAGTGGTCTGGAGGTGTGGTCAGGGGAAGGGACGCAGGGGCCAGGAACTACGAGTAAATGGAGATAAATAATTCAGAGAACCGACAAGTTGATAAATTAGACACATTCGCAACACTTGGTTATCTTTATTGATAAACATTTCGCCCCACACAGTGGCTTCATCAGTCAATACAAAGAAGACTGGTCAAGATCAGACGGAGTTTGAGATAATCAGTCCATCGATCTTGATAAGACTGAGTGACTGATTACCTCAAACTCCTGATCTTCACCATTCTTCTTTGTATTGGACTGATGAAGCCACTGTGTGGCGAAACGTTTCCACAATAAAGATACCCAAGTGTTGCACATGTGTCCAATTAAACAGGTAACTGCTTTGGAAATAGACTAGTTGATGAGTGGAACAATCTACCTAATATAGCTGAAGAGGGGAACAATCTACCTAGTAGAGTGATTAAAACATCAAATATACGTTAGATAAATACATGAGTGAGGGGGGGGTTGTTGAGTATGGGCTTGCATGAGTTAATAGAGTCATCAAAGTTTATTCCTTGGTTAGCCTTGAAATGGGGTTTGGCTTTGAGAAGAACCTGCCTAGTGTGGGCCAGTAGGCCTCCTGCAGTGCTCCTTCACTCTCACAACCTGGCAGGGACATAAGTTTTGAACCTTTCCAGTGGACCGATGGTCCAGAAGAAACCCTCTCTTCTCACGATTCTTCACGTCACGTCACGTAATGTCACGTCACGTCACGTAATGTCACGTCACGTCACGTAATGTCACGTCACGTCACGTAATGTCACGTCACGTAATGACACGCAATGTCACGTCACTTCACGTCACACACACAGAAGAGGTACGATAAAGCTCATGGAGCAGGGAGAGAGTGGACCTAGTAGCGACCAGTCAAGAGGCGGGGCCAGGAGCTATGAATCGACCACTGAAACTACAGTTAAGTGAATTTGGTGAATACACACACACAATCACTCAACATGTCAGTCACAACTGGGGTAAAGCTTCACAAACACTGGAAAGCAAATACTCCGCCTCGCTTGACAATGAGCTGACGCTGACAACTTGTTAACTGACTGACAGCAGCCAGTTACATTTTGTTTCGCCTACTGTCAGACCAACCCTCGCCTCGGTTGTACTGTCAGACCAACCCTCGCCTCGGTTGTACTGTCAGACCAACCCTCGCCTCGGCTGTACTGTCAGACCAACCCTCGCCTCGGCTGTACTGTCAGACCAACCCTCGCCTCGGTTGTTCTGTCAGACCAACCCTCAACTCGGTTGTACTGTCAGACCAACCCTCGCCTCGGTTGTACTGTCAGACCAACCCTCGCCTCGGCTATATTGTCAGACCCACCCTCTCCTGGGCTGTACTGTCAGACCCACCCTCTCCTGGGCTGTACTGTCAGACCCACCCTCTCCTGGGCTGTACTGTCAGACCCACCCTCTCCTGGGCTGTACTGTCAGACCCACCCTCTCCTGGGCTGTACTGTCAGACCCACCCTCTCCTCGGCTGTACTGTCAGACCCACCCTCTCCTGGGCTGTACTGTCAGACCCACCCTCTCCTGGGCTGTACTGTCAGACCAACCCTCTCCTGGGCTGTACTGTCAGACCCACCATCTTCTGGGCTGTACTGTCAGACCAACCCTCTCCTGGGCTGTACTGTCAGACCCACCCTCTCCTGGGCTGTACTGTCAGACCCACCCTCTCCTGGGCTGTACTGTCAGACCCACCATCTCCTGGGATGTACTGTCAGACCAACCCTCTCCTGGGCTGTACTGTCAGACCCACCCTCTCCTGGGCTGTACTGTCAGACCCACCCTCTCCTGGGCTGTACTGTCAGACCCACCCTCTCCTGGGCTGTACTGTCAGACCAACCCTCTCCTGGGCTGTACTGTCAGACCCACCCTCTCCTGGGCTGTACTGTCAGACCCACCCTCACCTGGGCTGTACTGTCAGACCCACCCTCTCCTGGGCTGTACTGTCAGACCAACCCTCTCCTGGGCTGTACTGTCAGACCCACCCTCTCCTGGGCAGTACTGTCAGACCCACCCTCTCCTGGGCTGTACTGTTAGACCCACCCTCTCCTGGGCTGTACTGTCAGACCACCCCTCTCCTGGGCTGTACTGTCAGACCCACCCTCTCCTAGGCTGTACTGTCAGACCACCCCTCTCCTGGGCTGTACTCTCAGACCCACCCTCTCCTGGGCAGTACTGTCAGAACCACCCTCTCCTGGGCAGTACTGTCAGACCACCCTCTCCTGGGCGTACTGTCAGACCCACCCTCTCCTGGGCTGTACTGTCAGACCCACCCTCTCCTGGGCTGTACTGTCAGACCACCCCTCTCCCTCGGGCTGTACTTCAGACCCACCCTCTCCTGGGCGTACTGTCAGACCCACCTTCTCCTGGGCTGTACTGTCAGACCCACCCTCTCCTGGGCTGTACTGTCAGATCAACCTTCTCCTGGGCTGTACTGTCAGACCCACCCTCTCCTGGGCTGTACTGTCAGATCAACCCTCTCCTGGGCTGTACTGTCAGACCCACCCTCTCCTGGGCTGTACTGTCAGGCCAACTTGTATTTAATAAAAAGCTAAAACCGTGTTGATCCTTCAGCTAAAGAACTGGTGGAGTTTCTATCTTCCTTCCGCTAATCACTTCGCTATTTCTGACCAATCAGGCTGTTGGTGATGACATTGTGAATTTGCATTACGTCGTGTTGTCTTCCGTTGGGTATACGAAATATTAAATATTTTCCAACGATAACATTATATAAATCCCGGTGTGGACATCCTGCTAGCAGCCTGTTTCATGGATGGTGTGGGCGTGGTGTATTTCACGCCCACGGGAGGTGTGGGCGGGGTGTGTATTTCACGCCCACGGGAGGTGTGGGTGGGTCGTTCCACCTCTCACCCATGGGTGGTTCGGAACACACACACACACACACACACACACACACAATACAAACAAATGGTAAACAACTCTGCTGCAATTCTTGCTTAAAAATTTAACAATTATCTCCAAGTTAATTAATTAGTAAATATAATTAACTCACTCCTCAGAAATTGTAATTAATATAACCTCCCAAAATTACACAATTCCATAAAATTCACAAAACTGAATTGTGGCAGCAGGTGAAACCAACAACCTTTGTGGTTAAAAAAAAAATAACAGGATATATACAGAGAGGTGTATGTGTCTCAGTGTATATACCCGCAGTGTATACCCGCAGTTTACTTTAACCCCAATTTTAGGCATTAAAGCATTTTTGACTGGTGGTGAAAATGACATGTGACTCTCGTGTAGTCGATAGGTTTCAAACCCAATTGGCCAACCAGTCATAACACAGGTACACGGAGAAGTTAATGTCCATCAGTGCACAAACACGGTTTTAATTTTAATTTCGATTTTCGGGGATTAAAGTATTTGTGACTGGTGGGGTCGTATGCAGCCTTTAATGACCCTATTGTAGTCGATAGGCTTTAACCCCCCCCCCCCATTAACCTACCAACTAGCCAATCATTCAGGAGCGCCATGTTTATCGGGAAACACGGGATCTGTAGCCAGCACCGAGTCTCCTGAGGATTGGATTATTCGTTTATTGTTCTCACATCAAAGGAGAGCGACAATGGCTTATGTCTGCGTGAAATATGTTTATTTTTTATTTTTTTTAGACATTTATACATTTTTTTTTTAAATTGAAGAATTGTTTGGAATATTTTTATCTTTTAGAGTTAATCTGAAAAGTTATATTAATAGTAATGTCTTTAAACTCGAACACCTTTCATCTGCCTGAAGGTACCATATTTCCCGGCATATAAGACGCACCTTTTCCCCCCACAGAAAGTGGTGGGAAAATCAGCCTGCGCCTTATATGCTCAAGGACAGGGTCAAGGAAAGGCTCGGGGTTACGCTTCAGCATAAACTAAGATGGTAATTAACCCTTGAATATGATTACTGATTTACCGTTATGACACACTTCTGTCATGCGCCTTATACGCCGGAAACTAAGGTAACTCAGAAATAATCCACAAATTGAGAAGACATCTGATGAAGTATTTAAGACACTTGTTAGGAAAGGTCTGAGACCTTTTTTCTCTTTTGTTAAACAATAAAAACAATTTTTTTTTCTGTTCAAGATACATGTGAGGAAAGTGTGCCCAGGTGTGAGTCATCACGTGACGGTCAGGTGTGAGTCATCACGTGACGGCCAGGTGTGAGTCATCACGTGACGGTCAGTTGTGAGTCATCACGTGACGGTCAGGTGTGATTCATCACGTGACGGTCAGGTGTGATTCATCACGTGACGGTCAGGTGCGATTCATCACGTGACGGTCAGGTGTGAGTCATCACGTGATTTTCAGACATGATTAATCACGTGATTGTCAGACATTAATCACGTGATTGTCAGACATGATTCATCTCGTGATGGCCAGGTGTGATTCATCAAGTGATGGTCAGGTTACGCAGCGTGGGAGTGAGGTCACCTGACCGCTTCTCAAGATGTTGGGAAGGACAAGTGTTGACGAGAATCATGAGGACCAAAGTAGCTTCCTCAACTCTGATATATTAACATGAATCCTCCTTAAAACATTACCCCCCTCCCTACCGTCACTAAGCGATGTACTATTGCTGTCACTACTACTACTACTACTACTACTACTACTTCTACTAGCATGGGCCAGTAGGCCTACTGCAGTGCTCTGGTTATTTATTTCAGCACCTCAGTATATTATCACTATATACCCTCTTTGTCCTATTTTTATATTTTATTGATGAAACTCCTGGAGAGTTAATATATAGGCATTATACAGATCTTGTTAGTTTTTATTTTATTTTTTGCCTAACACGTTATTTTTATTATTATTTCAACAAACTGGTCATATCCCACCGAGGCAGGGTGACCTAAAAAGAAAAACTTTTGTTTTTCTTTTTAAATTCAGTAACTTATTTAGGAGAAGTGGTTACTAGTCCCTTGTTCCCGACATTTTAGTCACATTTTATGACACGCATGGCTTACGGATGAACAATACTTTTATTATTATAATTATTATTATTATTATTACCTAATCTTTTTGAATGGATTACTTTTGCATCACCTTGGTTAAGATTAACTGTGAGATTTACTTTACTACCTTTATATTTGCTATTTATTTAATCTATAGTTTCAAATTTCTGATAATTTATACAATATAAATCAACAGTTCTACTATCTTTTTTTTCCACAAACCTCCGTACCCATAACTATTTCTGGTTTAAAGCCTGATACACTGCAGCAACAGCACCCTCGACTGAACTAGCTAAGGCTGCTACTCCTGCCCTAGATAAATGTACCACCATTAATTTGATGTGTCATTCCTGTTGCAGAGGTGGTCTCAGTTATCACTAAATAGTACTGCAATGTTCTTGCAGTGCTTGTACAGCCAGCAATTAACACCAATTGAGACAAACGATGGAGCGGGTGGGGTTTGAAGCCAAGGCGAGTGAGTCGTAAAACTGGCTTGGAGTCTTAAGACTCCTTACCACGGGTTCGAACCCCATAAGTTCTGTGGTTTGTTTGCGATCGTGTTATTACGATTTCATGAGTCAAACACCAATTGCTCTGGGCAAGCTTAGATTGTCATCACCATCCAGCACCAAAATATTACACATGACAGGGTTCCTTCCCTTCTAATTATGTTCATAACTATCCTACACCTGGTAAGCAGGTCCTCTGGCTTTGACCCAAGAATTGCATAGGTTCCAGTTTGTGTTGTTAACAGGTAGGAATACATATCTGCTGTGTATGGTGTCTTGTCTGGTGTTGATTAACTTTAAACGGACACATTTTCCCCTGATATTTGCCCTGTATTCATTTGTAACTTTAATTTCACAGCATTGTTTAGCTTTTCTTTTCTCTTCATATATTTTAATATAAACCTATTGGTTTATAAGATGATCCTCCCTCTTCCGATGCGCTTGTAAATCTCTCTCTTCTCTCCCTAGAGAATGTTTTAATCTCCTATTCGTCCACTTGGGATCATTTTTATTTGATCTAATTTCTCTCTGGGAAATATATGCACATTGTGCAGCCTGTACATTATTTAGAATAAAGTCATATTAGAGTTGCCTTCATTAATGTTTGTTAGATCTTCTTCGATAGAACCACTAGCCAGGGTACCCCAGTCAGTGCTAGAAAGGTGGTTCCGAAGGCCCAGATGGTACACAGGGCGAATATCTGGACCCTTCACTCCATCATTCTTTATCATCATATTCCTAGTAATTATTAAGAGGTAATGTATTTGTAATGTATTTGTGCCAAGCTCATCCTTGATCTCTAGATTATTTACAAGGGTCTCATTTACCAAAACCATGTCACGCAGGTTATTACCTCTAGATGCTTCACTTACAAACTCCCTAAAAAACAGTTCTGTACTATTAATGCTAGGAAGTCGTCGGACTACAAATTCTCAAAGGAATTCCAGACAATTTGGGTAAAAAATAAAATCCCCAATAATTAGTACATTATTGCGTAGCCTCAACAATTTCATCCGAAGAAAAGCCTCGCTTTTTTTTTTTTTTTTGCTTTCTAAGATCAGGTGTCGATATAACACACCCAGTTGTTTCATCACCTAGAAATTCTAACCAGACCGATTCTCTGTGTTCCTCTAATCTTCACATCTGTTTTTTAAGTACACTACTTCAAGTTTTCTCGGATATATAAAGCGCTACAACCCACCCCAACTTCCTGTTATTTCTGTCAACATGGCAACAGTTGAACCCCTTAGTGTGGCATTCGGTAGGCACGTCCCGAGTTGTTAAATTAAACCACCACTCAGTGCAACAATATCAACGTTCCTTGCAAGTGCAATCAGTCTCAACTAGTTTTTGTTTCTAGTGCTATGACTAGTTGTATAATATTTTCTTAGCACTCGTAGTACTCGCTAAGAAAGTTTTCTGATGTATCTTCTCACTGTTCATCTTTTCCTCTCCACCATTTCTATTGTTGTGGAAATTACCTAATGTTTCTGAATAGGTTTCTTTCCCATCACTTTACTAGATGTTAAAGTGGAAGTTTCACTTTACTCTTTAATTTCTATAATCTATATTAATACCAACTTGATTTATACTGCCTAAATCTATAGTACCACAATCCCCTCTTTCCCCTCCCCAAATACCCATTCAACTATTTTTAGTTTAAAAACCCAATACACTGCGGCAACAGACCCCTCGACTGACCTAGCTAATACTTCTACCCCTGCCCTTGATAAATGAATGCCATTCCTGGCAAAATAAAGGTACTGCAATGTTCATACAGTACTAGTTCGACCAGTAGTTAACACCAATTGATCTGGACAACCACTCACTGTCAACACCTCCCTGATAAAATGCCCCATTAAACAAAACTCATATATATATCACTGCCCTATACCTGGCTAGTAGGCACCCTCTCTTCTAGAAATCTCATCTTCATTTCGTCTGAGGCAGGTAATCGGGGTGCCAGCATTATCGGTCATGATGTTTACTGATCTGTGGAGGGTGTGAGAAGTATTATACAGGCGAATCCTCCAGGGACCTGAACACAAAGGATCTGAGAACACAGATATGCCTGCCAGATGAATGACACAGACAATGGATGTACAGTTCATAGTTACACTGATTAACACTATGAACTTCTCTGAAGGCAAACTAGTTACTAAAGCAGCAGACAGGCATTGTGCATTAAAATCTAAAATAATCATTGATAGCTACAACCAAAACTATCACACAAAACTCAGGTTCATTCTCAGTCTCAGAAGTATTGACTAAAATTCTTACTAAACCCTACAAAGCTATCACATTGCTCCAGGACGCCTTACTGGCCCCCTCTACGTTTCAGGAACCTCTCCTCAACCACTCTATATTGTATCTTCTCATATGATCTCTTCGTCTCTGTACAAGTTGAAAAAATCCCTGATGGACATATCTTCTAATGAAGAACCATAACCCTAACCTGATGTCTAACATACTTATTTGTTATAATTCTAACCTTAAAATAAATAATTCAGAGCCTGATCATACAGATCGTGAAAAAAGACCTGGCAGTCACGGTAAGCAAAAAATCTGAAGCCAAGACAACAGTGCCTAAACTTGAGGAATAAGACTCATGATCATGGTCCCAGGACTTGAACATTTTATAACAAATTTCTCCCGGTGTTTACTCACGTGTTCTTTTACACTACTTAACGGTGCCAATTACCAAGACTTAAACCACAGAATGAGAGCAGGGAACCTGCACTCTTTTGAAAGACTTAGAATGAGGGGGAGATACAACTGAAGTATGGAAGTGGAAGTTATAGTGTGCGTAGAATATCTAACCAATACAATAATGGTATACAACTCTCACATGATGAGGAATTACACACAAGTGCAACACCTGGGAATTTATTTAAAGTTTATATTGTACTGTCTTCGTATACTAACAGTGTAGTGAAGAGAAAAATACACTGTCCTCGTTGAAGCTATCACCTTAAGTAACATTAAGAATACCTTGAGAATAGGCTGTACAAATATGTTAGCGATAAGGGTTGCGTCTGAGAACGATCTGCCTATCATAGTCCGGTAGGCCTACTGTAGTGATCCTTCATTCTTACATTCAAAACATGCGTAAATTTTTTTATCATCCCTCAGGAAAGAATTAAATTTTATAACACCAAACCATGTGTGTCAAATTTAAAAAACCCAAGTCTATATATATATATATATATATATATATATATATATATATATATATATATATATATATATATATATGGGTGTGTGTGTATGTGTGTGTGTGTGTATGTGTGCCACACTATACAGCCACAGATTATACCAGGACAATCGGCTAATATAATTTTCCTGGCCGGTGTTAAGTAGGGTGACACCTGTCAGTACTAGTGTTAACTAAGGTGACAGTACAAGAGTCTGGTGTTAACTAGGGTGACACCTGTCAGTGCTAATGTTAACTAGGGTGATACCTGTCAGTGCTAGTGTTAACTAGGGTGACAATAGTCAGTGCTAGTGATAACTAGGGTGACACCAGTGCTAGTGTTAACTAGGGTGACACCAGTGCTAGTGTTAACTAGGGTGACACCAGTGCTAGTGTTAACTAGGGTGACACCAGTCAGTGCTAGTGTTAACTAGAGTGACACCAGTCAGTGTTAGTGTTAACTAGAGTGGCACCAGTCAGTGCTAGTGTAAACTAGAGTGACATCAGTCAGTGCTAGTGTTAACTAGGGTAACACCAGTGCTAGTGTTAACTAAGGTGACACCAGTGCTAGTGTTAACTAGGGTGACACAAGTGCTGGTGTTAACTAAGGTTACACCAGTCAGTGCTAGTGTTAACTAGAGTGGCACCAGTCAGTGCTAGTGTTAACTAGAGTGGCACCAGTCAGTGCTAGTGTTAACTAGGGCGACACCAGTGCTAGTGTTAACTAGGGCGACACCAGTGCTAGTGTTAACTAGAGCGACACCAGTGCTAGTGTTAACTAGAGCGACACCAGTGCTAGTGTTAACTAGAGCGACACCAGTGCTAGTGTTAACTAGGATGACACCAGTGCTAGTGTTAACTAGGGTGACACCAGTGCTAGTGTTAACTAGAGCGACACCAGTGCTAGTGTTAACTAGAGCGACACCAGTGCTAGTGTTAACTAGAGCGACACCAGTGCTAGTGTTAACTAAGGTGACACCAGTGCTAGTGTTAACTAAGGTGACACCAGTGCTAGTGTTAACTAGGGTGACACCAGTGCTAGTGATAACTAGGGTGACACCAGTGCTAGTGTTAACTAGGGTGACACCAGTGCTAGTGTTAACTAGGGCGACACCAGTGCTAGTGTTAACTAGAGCGACACCAGTGCTAGTGTTAACTAGAGCGACACCAGTGCTAGTGCTAACTAGAGCGACACCAGTGCTAGTGTTAACTAGAGCGACACCAGTGCTAGTGTTAACTAAGGTGACACCAGTGCTAGTGTTAACTAAGGTGACACCAGTGCTAGTGTTAACTAGGGTGACACCAGTGCTAGTGTTAACTAGAGCGACACCAGTGCTAGTGTTAACTAGAGCGACACCAGTGCTAGTGTTAACTAGAGCGACACCAGTGCTAGTGTTAACTAAGGTGACACCAGTGCTAGTGTTAACTAAGGTGACACCAGTGCTAGTGTTAACTAGGGCGACACCAGTGCAAGTGTTAACTAGGGTGAAACCAGTGCTAGTGTTAACTAGGGTGACACCAGTGCTAGTGTTAACTAGGGCGACACCAGTGCTAGTGTTAACTAGAGCGACACCAGTGCTAGTGTTAACTAGGGTGACACCAGTGCTAGTGTTAACTAAGGTGACACCAGTGCTAGTGTTAACTAAGGTGACACCAGTGATAGTGTTAACTAGGGTGACACCAGTGCTAGTGTTAACTAGGGTGACACCAGTGCTAGTGTTAACTAGGATGACACCAGTGGTAGTGTTAACTAGGGCGACACCAGTGCTAGTGTTAACTAGAGCGACACCAGTGCTAGTGTTAACTAGGGTGACACCAGTGCTAGTGTTAACTAAGGTGACACCAGTGCTAGTGTTAACTAAGGTGACACCAGTGCTAGTGTTAACTAGGGTGACACCAGTGCTAGTGTTAACTAGGGTGACACCAGTGCTAGTGTTAACTAGGATGACACCAGTGGTAGTGTTAACTAGGGTGACACCAGTGCTAGTGTTAACTAGGATGACACCAGTGGTAGTGTTAACTAGGGTGACACCAGTGCTAGTGTTAACTAGGATGACACCAACCAGTTAATAACTGAAAGCATTATACAAACTTCTGGCAGAGGATATATATAAAAAATATGTTTCTCACCTGTGCTGTTCTCTTGGTATGCTTGAAAAATAAAAAAGAAAAAGGTTCCAATTCTATCCATGGGAAAAAAAAATTGAAGATTCCATATCAGTCAAAAAATTTGGACGTTATTAAAAAAAAAGTCCATTTTATCATCAATTGAACTTTCACAAATGTGACAGAAATTTACTCTGTAGTTAGGTGAGATTAAAAAAATCTTAAAATGGAATAAAACACACAAACTCTGCTCTGTATGATACATGGCATGCAAAAAATTAGTGATACATGCGGAAAAAAGAACATTTGCTTTGGTTAATTTATGTGGGGGTTAATATATGAGTGTGGGTTAATGTGTGTTAATACAAGTGTGTGTGTGTGTAGGTTATTATATGTGAAGGTTATTATGCGTGTGGCTTAAAATATATGTAGGTTAATAAATGCGTGAGGGCTAATGAGTATGTTAATATACGTCTAAGTTAACATATTTGTGAGTGTTAATATATATGCTGATATACGTCTGTGGGGGGATTAACATGTGTGGGGGTTAATACTGTATCAAATATATACTCATTTAAAATTAAGTCCTTTCTAAAGATTTCTCTAATACGTTTAAAGATATATTTTTTCATTTATGTTAATGTAAAAATTAATAATTTTGTACCAAAAGAACCTTAGAAAACTTACCTAACCTTATTATAACAAGCGCAATTTAATTTAGCCTAATCCAACTAAATATATTTTAGATAAGTTTACAATAATTTAATAATAAACAAACACAATGAAATACATTTTTTTTTCGTTAGGTTCAGAATGATTTTTGCGAAATTATTTCATACACAAATTTTCGCTAGACTTATTCGGCAAGAAGAGCGTTGCTATTTAAGCCAAAATAGCAAGTTTTACCTATTCGGCACGACTTATATATATATATATATATATATATATATATATATATATATATATATATATATATATATATATATATATATATATATATATATATATATATATATATATATATATATATATCAGTCGCGAAGCTGTGGAATTTTGTTCAAAAATAACATGTTGTTTATTGTCACAGCCAATTTCGCTCAAAAGGCAAAATTAAGATTTCAATATACCAGTTTTATTCTCGAAAATTCGAAAATTATATATATATATATATATATATATATATATATATATATATATATATATATATATATATATATATATATATATAAACATGAATAGCAGCATATACTCCTGTCTAAATTACGGCATAAAAATCATGTCACAAACCAGAGACTAAACATAAGAAAAAAGACGAAAGTTTGGAAAATAGCCCTTCTACCTGTGATGTTCGTAGTCTACCTGTAGTCTACCTGTTGTTGATTGTCTGCAGCCCTGTCGTAGTGTAAACCATCGGCTACAATTAGACAATAGTAGTTTACAGGGCTGGTTTACTGGGTTTCAAGTCAGTCGGCTACATGAGAGTCAGTATGGTTGCAAGTCACCTGTAAACCACCAGTCAACAATAATTTAATGCTAAGAATTGGTATTTAAGTAAACTCTCAAGGTATATACACAGAGATACACAACACTCCTGGTGTATGTAGTGACAGATACACTAACCTCGGTGTAATTACACTGAGGGATATACACTGAAAATACACATTTTTCAGTGTATGTACGCTGATTTTTTTTCAGCACAAGACGTTGTGGAGGCTCGATCCTCCCTCTGCTGAGTGCGAGACAGATAAGCTTCCTGTCTGTACTCACCTATACGATATCGTATGTACACTGAAATACACACTGAGAGGGACTTCTGTGTGTATATACACCAAGAAATACACACCACACCTAGCTGTATATTTCTCACAATATGTTCAGTAAGAGATATTCACATCCCAGTGTATATACACCGATATACACCTCTCCCAGCGGATATACACCAAGATATACACACCACTTAAATACACCCCTGAGGTGTGCGGATAGTGGTTGGATAGGTGAGCTCGAGGATAGAACAAGCTCTTGGACCATCTATCCCAACAAAATCATATAGACAATAATGCTTTTGTTGCTATTATTACCGAATAAAGCATTGCAAGCTAATAAAATACTCATTATTATATTTAATAAAAGAGAGGTGTTAATGAATGTTTAAATGTTCTGTGAGGAAACTTAGGGATGTTGAGGGAACTTAAGGATGTTGAGGGAACTTAGGGATGTTGAGGGAACTTAAGGATGTTGAGGGAACTTAGGGATGTTGAGGGAACTTAAGGATGTTGAAGGAACTTAGGGATGTTGAAGGAACTTAAGGATGTTGAGGGAACTTAGGGATGTTGAGGGAACTTAAGGATGTTGAAGGAACTTAGGGATGTTGAAGGAACTTAAGGATGTTGAGGGAACTTAGGGATGTTGAAGGAACTTAGGGATGTTGAGGAAACTTAGGAATGTTGAAGGAACTTAGGGATGTTGAAGGAACTTACGGATGTTGAGGAAACTTAGGATGTGTGGTGGTGTGTGGTTGTAGTGTGTGGTGGAATTGTGTGGTGGTGTGTGGTGGTAGTGTGTGGTGGTGTGTGGTGGAGTGTGATGTGGTAGTGTGTGGTGGTGTGTGGTGGAGTGTGAGGTGGTAGTGTTTGGTGGTGTGTGGAGTGTGGTGGTGTTTGGTGGTGTGTGGTGGTAGTGTTTGGTGGTGTGTGGTGGTAGTGTGAGGTGGTGGGTGGTGTGTGTATTAGTGTGTGGTGGTTGTGTGTGGTGGTGGTGTGTGGTGGTGTGTGGTGGTGGTGTGTGGTGGTGGTGTGTGATCGTGGTGTGTGGTGGTGGTGTGTGGTGGTGGTGGTGTGTGGTGGTGGTGGTGTGTGGTGGTGGTGGTGGTGGTGGTGGTGGTGTGTGGTGGTGGTGGTAATAGTAGTAGTAGAGGTGGTGGTAGTTGTGGTGGTAGTGGTAGTAGTAGTGGTGGTGGTGGTGGTAGTGGTAGTAGTAGTGGTGGTGGTGGTGGTGGTGGTGGTGGTAGTGGTAGTAGTAGTGGTGGTGGTGGTGGTGGTGGTAGTGGTAGTAGTAGTGGTGGTGGTGGTGGCTAGCAATTTTCAACCTCAATCATGTTCTTCTTTAAAAACATGAGATGATTATCCCTCCTTCCCTCCCTCCCTCCCTTCCTTCTTTCCTTACTATCCTCCCTATCTCCTTCCCACCTCCATATCCCTTACTCGTTCCTCTCCCTCTACTCCCCTCTCTCCCTCTTATAGTTTCAGCTTCCCCCACACTAACTCCCCTACTTCCTCAGTGACTCGCTTTGTCTCCCCTCCCCTATTCCTCCTCCTCCCCTCCTCCTGCTTCCCCTCGATCCCCTCACTTCCATTTCTCTCCACCTTTCGTACCAACCCATTTCTTCTCTTCCTCTCTCAACCCTCCCTCTCCAAGCAGGTAAAGCAGTAGGAGTAAAGTTTACAGCAGACAACAGGTATGCTCCACAAACAGCAGACAGCAGGTGCAACCCCTCACACAGCAGACAGAAGTTCACACAACAGACAGTAGGCATTGTCCTCAAACACCAGGCGGCAGGCAGACAAAGCCTCCAAACAGCTGACGTCAGGCATGGCCTTCAAACAGCAGACAGGGCCTATAAACAGTAGACAGTGGGCATGGCCCACAAACAGCAGACAACATGCGTGCAACAGAAACAGGTGACAACAGGCATACACCAGACAAGACAAAAAGATGTGCACCTCAAACAACAGGCGTGCACCTCAGAGAGCAGACAACAGGCGTGCACCTCAGAGAGCAGACAACAGGCGTGCACCTCAGAGAGCAGACAACAGGCGTGCACCTCAGAGAGCAGACAACAGGCTGCACCTCAGAGAGCAGACAACAGGCGTGCACCTCAGAGAGCAGACAACAGGCGTGCACCTCAGAGAGCAGACAACAGGCGTGCACCTCAGAGAGCAGACAACAGGCGTGCACCTCAGAGAGCAGACAACAGGCGTGCACCTCAGAGAGCAGACAACAGGCGTGCACCTCAGAGAGCAGACAACAGGCGTGCACCTCAGAGAGCAGACAACAGGCGTGCACCTCAGAGAGCAGAGGTGCAGCAGAGACAAAGCAACACAGCAGACACATGGTCACTACACTGCTGCGTCCCCAACACCTCCACTACAACAATTACTGTCAATTTGCGTTGTTTGAGGTCATTTAGAGGGGGGTTATACGAGATAGTGGGGAAGGTGGGGGTGTTGGAGATGGTGCAGAGGAGAGGCCAGCATTGGGGATGGTGGGGGAAGAGAGGCCAGCGTTGGGGATGGTGGGGGAGGAGAGGATAGTGTTGGGGATAGCAGGGAGGAGAGGCTAGTGTTGGAGATGGTGGGGAAAGAGTGGAGAACGTTTGGGATGTGGGGAAGGAGAGGCTAATGTTGGGGAAAGTAGGGAGGAGAGGCTAGTGTTGGAGATGGTGGGGAAAGAGTGGAGAACGTTTGGGATGGTGGGGAAGGAGAGGGTAGTGTTGGGGATAGCAGGGAGGAGAGGCTAGTGTTGGAGATGGTGGGGGAAGAGAGGCTAGTGTTTGGGATGGTGGGGAGGAGAGGCCAGTGTTGGGGATGGTGGGGAGGAGAGGTTAGTGTTGGAGATGGTGGGGAGGAGAAGTTAGTGTTGGGGATAGTGGGGTTGGAGGGAAGGAGAGAGGGGGAGGGAGATAGAGAATTGAAAGGTGAGGGGAGGGGGAACTGAGGGAAGGGGGAACTGAGGGGAGGGGGAACTGAGGGGAGGGGGAACTGAGGGGAGGGGGAACTGAGGGGAGGGGTTGAACTAGATACAATGTACGGATAATTTAAAGGGGCACTTGCTGTTAGGTGCAGCAGGTACTGCTGCTGTTAGGTGCAGCAGGTACTGCTGCTGTTATGTGCACCAGGTACTGCTGCTGTTAGGTGCAGCAGGTACTGCTGCTGTTAGGTGCAGCAGGTACTGCTGTGTTAGGTGCAGCAGGTACTGCTGTGTTAGGTGCAGCAGGTACTGCTGCTGTTAGGTGCAGCAGGTACTGCTGCTGTTAGGTGCACCAGGTACTGCTGCTGTTAGGTGCAGCAGGTACTGCTGCTGTTAGGTGCACCAGGTACTGCTGCTGTTAGGTGCAGCAGGTACTGCTGCTGTTAGGTGCACCAGGTACTGCTGCTGTTAGGTGCAGCAGGTACTGCTGTTGTTAGGTGCACCAGGTACTGCTGCTGTTAGGTGCAGCAGGTACTGCTGCTGTTAGGTGCACCAGGTACTGCTGCTGTTAGGTGCAGCAGGTACTGCTGTTGTTAGGTGCACCAGGTACTGCTGCTGTGACGAACAGTGAAGCAGCACCTGCTCCAGCACATTTATTACGTAGGTCAAGTAGACTAAGTTAATAACGTAGGCCAGGTAGGTTAACTGCGCAGGCCAGGTAGGCTTGGTAGGTTAATTGCGCAGGCCAGGTAGGTTGAGTAGGTTAATTACGCAGGCCAGATAGGCTGGGTAGGTTAATTACGCAAGCCAGATAGGCAGGGAAGGTTAATTGTGCAGGCCAGATAGGCTGGGTAGGTTAATTACGCAAGCCAGATAGGCAGGGCAGGTTAATTACACAGGCCAGATAGGCTGGGTAGGCTAATTACGCAGGCAAGGTAGGCTGGGTAGGTTAATTACGCAAGCCAGATATGCTGCTTAGGTTAATTACGCAGGCCAGATATGCTGGTTAGGTTAATTACGCAGGCAAGGTAGGTTGAGTAGGTTAATTACGCAGGCCAGATATGCTGGTTAGGTTAATTACGCAGGCCAGGTAGGTTGGGTAGGTTAATTACGTAGGCCGGGTAGGTTAATTACGCAGGCCAAGTAGGCCGGGTAGGTTAATTTCGCAGGCCAGGTAGGCCGGGTAGGTTAATTACGCAGGCTAGGTAGGCTGGGTAGGTTTGAGTGTTGATCTCCTTTCTCCTAAACACATAAGTGTGTGTGTGTGTCCTCAGGCGACTATCCCTATTTCCTCTAGTCTTCCCTTTCCACCTGTTCATTCTTTCACCCCTTCCTCCATTTCACACTCTTTTCTCCATTCTCTCCCTTTCCCCTCCTCCACTAATGTACCCTAGCTCCTCCATTCTATCTCACCTCCCTTCACCCCTCCATGCTCTCCCTCCCCCTCTATCTTTCTATCCCCTCCCTCTCCATGCTCTCCCTCCCATCTCCATCTTTTTATCCCCCCCTCCATGCTCTCCCTCCCCCTCCACTAATGCGACCTCCACCATTCAGCTAGGTCAACGTACCAACCTTTACCACACACAACCTCCTCCAGTAACCTTTTAGAACCAATACTCAACTTTAAATACCCCGAAATGCCTACAGCTAAATGGCCACCCTTTCCCAAATGTCGAGGGAAGACCTATTTAAAATGCATCTTTTCAAAGCCGAGTAAATCTAGTCAGACTAGTAGCTTCCGGGTGCTAGTAAGAACAGGTGATGCTATTTGAGCTAGTTGTCAATTGCTAGTGCACTACCCCCGTCAAGGAGGGTGCCTTGATTCAGGTGGATCGCTCTTGATTCAGGTAACTGGAGTTAGCTTCTCGTTTCCCCAGGCGCTGAATGACTCGTACAGATTTACTGTATAATAATAATAATAATAATAATAATAATAATAATAATAATAATAATAATAATAATAATAATAATAATAATAATAATAATAATAATAATCGAACATAATACAAGAATGGCTCAAAGGTTCTAATCTTCAAATCATAATACATATAAAATGGTTCAAAGGTTCTAAGCCTCTATCACCATCATATGTAAAGATGGTTAAAAATAACCGAAGGTTCAAAGTCTACAGGAAAACAAGATTTTTTTTCTCTAAGACTCTAAAATTCAAATCTTCAAACATAGCTAAGTTTCTAAGATTCAAAATCATCTAAATCAAAATGAAGGCAGAATTATTCAAGGGCTCACAGATTTTGAACCTCCAGAACCAGAAGACAAGCAGAGAGGTTCAGTGGTTCTGACAGTGCCCTTTAATCCCCCAGAAAATATATCTAACAATGTTTAACATTGTCTAACAGTGTCTGATAATGTCTAACAGCGTCTAACAATATCTAACAGTGTTTAACATTCTCTAACAACAATGTCTAACAGTATCTGAAAGTGTCTAACAATGTCTAAGAGTGTCTAACAAAAACATTTTGACATTAAAGTGTGTCAGTAAATTTATGTTTGAATAGTGACCTGACACTGCCAGGGGGGTACAGTGTCTGCGTATATAATGACTTGACAATGCCAGGGGGGTACAGTGTCTGCGTATATAATGACTTGACACTCCCAGGTGAGTACGAGGCCACGGTGCCCCGTGGCCTGGTGGCTAAAGCTCTCGCTTCACACGGAGAGTGTCTGGGTTCTATTCTCGGCGAGGGTAGAAACATTGGGCGTATTTCCTTACACCGGTTGTCTATGTTCACCCATCAGTAAAATGGGTACCTGGGTGTTAATCGACTGGTGTGGGTCGCATCCTCGGACAAAGCTGACCTAATTTTCGAGAAATGCTCCGCATAACAAGGGACTTTCTATATAGTAGTAAGTCATTGATGTCAGCTAGGCCTATATACCTTGTACATGTACTTGTAGAAATAAAGATATAATTATTATTATTATTTATTATTATTATTATTATTATATAATTATTATTATTATTATTATTATTATTATTATTATTATTATTATTATTATTATTATTATTGCACATGAGCTTGACCAGCCAGTGCCGGGGGCAGCATCACCGCCACCAACAGACTACAGCAACAACAGACTACAACAACAGCAGACTACAGCAGCAGCAACAACAGCAGAAAACTACATCAGCAGCAACAACAACAACAACAACAGCAGACTACATCAGCAGCAACAACAACAACATAAATACAGCAGTAACAGAGACTACAGGAGCAGCAGCAGACTACAGCAGCAGCAACAACAGAGACTACAGCAACAGCAACAACAGACTACAACAGCAGCAGCAGCAACAGACTACAACAACAGCAGCAGCAACAACAGAGGGTACAGCAGCAGCAGACTACAGGAGCAGAAACAACAGACACTACAGCAGTAAAAACAGAGACTACAGCAGCAGCAACAAACACTACAGCAGCAGCAACACACACTACAGCAGTAAAAACAGAGACTACAGCAGCAGCAACAGACACTACAGCAGCAGCAACACACACTACAGCAACATCAACACACATTACAGCAGCAGCAACATACACTACAACAACAGCAACACACATTACAGCAGAGCAGCAACATACACTACAGCAACACACACTACAGCAGCAGCAACAGACACTACAGCAGCAGCAACAGACACTACAGCAGCAGCAACAGACACTACAGCAGCAGCAACAGACACTACAGCAGCAGCAACAGACACTACAGCAGCAGCAACAGACACTACAGCAGCAGCAACACACACTACAGCAGCAGCAACACACACTACAGCAGCAGCAACACACACTACAGCAGCAGCAACACACACTACAGCAGCAACAACACACACTACAGCAGCAGCAACACACACTACAGCATCAGCAACACCCACTACAGCAGCAGCAACACACACTACAGCAGCAACAACACACACTACAGCAGCAGCACACACACTACAGCAGCAGACACACACTACAGCAGCAGCAACACACATACAGCAACAGATACTAAACTACAGCAACAACACTACAGAGCAGCAACAGACACTACAGTAGCAGCAACAGACACTACAGCAGCAGCAACAGACACTACAGTAGCAGCAACAGACACTACAGCAGCAGCAACAGACACTACAGCAGCAGCAACAGACACTACAGCAGCAGCAACAGTCACTACAGTAGCAGCAACAGACACTACAGCAGCAGCAACAGACACTACTGCAGCAGCAACAGACACTACAGTAGCAGCAACAGACACTATAGCAGCAGCAACACACACTACAGCAACAGCAACACACACTACATCAACTACAGCAATACACACTGCAGCAACAGCAACACACACTACAGCAGCAGCAACACACACTACAGCAGCAGCAACACACACTACAGCAGCAGCAACACACACTAAAGCAGCAGCAACACACACTACAGCAGCAGCAACACACACTACAGCAGCAGCAACACACACTACAGCAGCAGCAACACACACTACAGCAGCAGCAACAGACACTACAGCAACAGATACTAAAACTACAGCAACACACACTACAGCAGCAGCAACAGACACTACAGTAGCAGCAACAGACACTACAGTAGCAGTAACAGACACTACAGTAGCAGCAACAGACACTACAGCAGCAGCAACAGACACTACAGTAGCAGCAACAGACACTACAGTAGCAGTAACAGACACTACAGTAGCAGCAACAGACACTACAGCAGCAGCAACAGTCACTACAGTAGCAGCAACAGACACTACAGCAGCAGCAACAGACACTACTGCAGCAGCAACAGACACTACAGTAGCAGCAACAGACACTATAGCAGCAGCAACACACACTACAGCAACAGCAACACACACTACATCAACTACAGCAATACACACTGCAGCAACAGCAACACACACTACAGCAGCAGCAACACACACTACAGCAGCAGCAAGTGAAGCAGTTACTCAGTGACCTCAATACCTCAAAGGCGATGGGTCCGGACAATATCTCCCCGTGGGTTCTTCGGGAAGGAGCTGAGGTACTGAGTGTGCCACTTACCATAATATTCAACACATCCCTTGAAACTGGGCAGCTACCTGAGGTATGGAAGAAGGCCAACGTAGTCCCCATCTTTAAAAAATGAGACAGAAAAGAATAGTGTGCAAAGTCTTGGAGAAAATCATCAGGAAAAGAATGGTGGAGCACCTCGAGCTGAACAGGATAATAAACACCAGTCAGCACGGATTCCGGGAAGGCAAATCCTGTGTAACAAACCTCCTAGAGTTCTATGATAAAGTAACAGAGGTAAGGCAGGAAAGAGAAGGGTGGGTTGATTGCATTTTCCTGGACTGCAGGAAGGCCTTCGACACAGTTCCTCACATGAGATTAGTAAAGAAGTTGGAAGAACAAGCAGGTATAACAGGAAGGGCACTGGAATGGATCAGGGAATACCTCAAAGGGAGGCAACAACGGGTCATGGTGCGTGGTGAGGTATCACAGTGGGCGCCTGTGACGAGCGGTGTACCGCAGGGGTCAGTCCTAGGACCAGTGTTATTCCTGGTATATGTAAATGACATGACGGACGGGATAGACTCAGAAGTGTCTCTATTCGCGGATGATGTGAAAATAATGAGGAAATCACATCGGAAGAGGACCAGGCAGGGCTGCAAACAGACCTGGACAAGCTCGACATCTGGTCTAGCAATTGGCTTCTTGAATTCAATCCCTCCAAATGCAAAGTCATGAGGATCGGAGAAGGGCAAAGAAGACCGCTGTCAGAGTACAAGCTAGGCGGACAAAGGCTACAAACCTCGGCAAAGGAGAAAGACCTTGGAGTGAGTATAACGCCAAGCACGTCTCCGGAGGCACACATCAACCAGATAACTGCGGCAGCATATGGGCGACTGGCAAACCTAAGATTAGCGTTCCGTTACCTTAACAAGGAATCGTTCAAGACACTGTATACCGTGTACGTCAGGCCCATACTAGAATATGCAGCACCAGTCTGGAACCCACACCTGGTCAAGCACGTAAAGAAACTAGAGAAAGTGCAAAGGTTTGCGACAAGGTTAGTTCCACAACTCAGGGGTCTGTCTTATGAAGAAAGATTGAGGGAAATAGGACTAACAACACTGGAGGAAAGAAGGGTCAGAGGAGACATGATAACGACATACAAAATACTGCGGGGAATTGACAAGGTAGATAGTGACAGGATGTTTCAGAGAGGGAACACAGAAACAAGGGGACACAACTGGAAGCTGAAGACTCAGATGAGTCAAAGGGATGTCAGGAAACATTTCTTCAGCCACAGAGTAGTCAGGAAGTGGAATAGTCTAGAGAAAGATATAGTGGAGGCAGGAACCATACATAGTTTTAAGACAAGGTATAATAAAGCTCATGGAGCAGGGAGAGCAGAGACCCAGTAGCAGACAGCGAAGAGGCGGGGCCAGGAGCTGAGTCTCGACCCCTGAAACCACAATTAGGTGAATTAGGTGAGTACACTACAGCAGCAGCAACACACACTACAGCAGCAGCAATAGACACTACAGCAACAGACACTACAGCAGCAGCAACAGACACTACAGTAGCAGCAACAGACACTACAGCAACAGCAACACACACTACAGCAACAGCAACACACATTACATCAACTACAGCAATACACACTGCAGCAACAGCAACACACACTACATCAACACACACTACATCAACTACAGCAACACACACTACATCAGCAGCAACACACACTACAGCAGCAGCAACACACACTACAGCAACAGACACTGCAGCAACATAATCACATACTACAGCAACACACACTACTGCAACAGCAACAGACACTGCAGCAACAGCAACACACACTACAGCAACACACACTACAGCAACACACACTACAGCAACACACACTACAGCAACACACACTACAGCAACACACACTACAGCAACAGCAACAGACACTGCAGCAACAGCAACACACACTACAGCAACACACACTACAGCAACACACACTACATCAACTACAGCAATACACACTGCAGCAACAGCTACACACACTACAGCAACACACACTACATCAGCAGCAACACACACTACAACAATGACAACACACACTACAGCAACAGACACTGCAGCAACAGAAACACATACTACAGCAACACACACTACAGCAACAGCAACAGACACTGCAGCAACAGCAACACACACTACAGCAACAGCAACAGACACTGCAGCAACAGCAACACACACTACAGCAACACACACTACAGCAACAGCAACACACACTACAGCAACTACAGCAATACACACTGCAGCAACAGCAACACACACTACAGCAACACACACTACAGCAACACACACTACAGCAACACACACTACATCAACTACAGCAATACACACTGCAGCAACAGCTACACACACTACAGCAACACACACTACATCAGCAGCAACACACACTACAACAATGGCAACACACATTACAGCAACAGACACTGCAGCAACAGAAACACATACTACAGCAACACACACTACAGCAACAGACACTGCAGCAACAGCAACACACACTACAGCAACACACACTACAGCAACACACACTACAGCACAGTCATCCCCCGACGCAGAGTGAGGGCGATACAGAAGTTCAATTAGTTAAGTTGAAGGCGGTGAGGGGGAGGAGGGGAGGGGAGGGAGGGAATGTAAGGGGAGGAAGCGGGGAGAGGAGCGAGATGAGGGGGTTGAGAGGGGAGGGGTAGGAGACGCCTGGAGCGTGTGATAGGGGTCGTGCTTGCAAGCACCCCACAACTACCTATAAACTCACTCCTGCATGAGACAAGTTACCTCCCTCCCTTCCTTCCCTCCTTCCTTCCTTCCCTCCCTGTTGCGATTGTGTGGTAGAGGGAAGGCAGGAGAAAGGCAGGGAGGGTAGCACAGAGAGAGAGAGAGAGAGAGAGAGAGAGAGAGAGAGAGAGAGAGAGAGAGAGAGAGAGAGAGAGAGAGAGAGAGAGAGAGAGAGAGCGAGAGGGAGGGAGAGAGAGGGAGAGGAGGACGATGGAGGGGTATGGGGGAATAATAATAATAATAATGATAATAATAATAATGATGATAATAATAATAATAATAATAATAATAATAATAATAATAATAATAATAATAATAATAATAATAATAATAATAATAATAGTATCATGTACAAGTTGTACATGATACAACTTGTACAGACCATAGCTGACATCGATGACATACTACGTATATAGAAAGCCCCTGGTTATGCAGCATCACCATCACGTCTCATCACCATCACCTCAGATAACGTGTACTGCTTTCAACAACCCACGCTTCTACAAGCGTGGGTTGTCTATCCGTCTTGTCTATCCGTCCTATCTTCTAACACTCTCTGCCTATCCATCTTACCCCTCCAACACTTCCCTGACTTTCCATCCTAACCCTCCAACACTCCCTGACTATCCATCCTACCCCTCCAACACTTCCCTGACTTTCCATCCTAACCCTCCAACACTCCCTGACTATCCATCCTACCCCTCCAACACTTCCCTGACTTTCCATCCTAACCCTCCAACACTCCCTGACTATCCATCCTACCCCTCCAACACTCCCTGACTATCCATCCTACCCCTCCAACACTCCCTGACTATCCATCCTAACCCTCCAACACTTCCTGCCTCTCCTCTCATCTCAGCATGGAGCTGGGAGGCTGGACACATGATACAGCCAGATGGGTGACATTGACTCACGCAAGGCTGGCCACCCACCTGCAAACTCCTCGCTCCGTTCCTGCCTAAAATCACCGGACCATGGATAACTTGGTCGAGGGTATCTGCAGGTCACGGATAACTCTACTTATGGATAACTGAAGTCCTTTATATATATATATATATATATTTCTCCCCACTGAAACTCGCCTACCCCCTTCAGTGTGTGTGTGTGTGTGTGTGTGTGTGTGTGTGTGTGTGTGTGTGTGTGTGTGTGTGTGTGTGTGTGTGTGTGTGTGTAGGTAGTAGGTTGGTAGACAGCAACCACCCAGGGAGGTACTACCGTCCTGCCAAGTGAGTGTAAAACAGAAACCTGTGACTGTTTTACATGATGGTAGGATTGTTGGTGTCAACACGCTGAATAACAGATATATCTTGCTACTTCTACTTACACTTAGGTCACACTACACAGGCATGCACATGCATATATATACATACACACATCTAGGTTTTTTCTTCTTTTTAAAATAGTTCTTGATATTCTTTATTTCCTCTATTCTCCATGGGAAAGTGGAAAATAATCTTCCCTCCGTAAGCCATGCGTGTCGCATAAGGCAACTAAAATGCTGGGAACAAGAGGCTAGTAACCCCTTCTCCTATATAAATTACTAAAAAAGAGAAGAAGGAAAACTTTATAAAACTGAGATGGTTGAATGTGCGTGGTTGTATTGTGGATGATAAGAAAGAGATGATTGCTGATGTTATGAATGAAAAGAAGTTGGATGTCCTGGCCCTAAGCGAAACAAAGCTGAAGGGGGTAGGCGAGTTTCAGTGGGGAGAAATAAATGGGATTAAGTCAGAATTATCTGAGAGAGTTAGAGCTAAGGAAGGGGTAGCAATAATGTTGAAGGATCAGATATGGAAGGAGAAGAGGGAATATAAATGAATAAATTCAAGGATTATGTGGATTAAAATAAGGGTCAGATGCGAAAAGTGGGTCATAATAAGCGTGTATGCACCTGGAGAAGAGAGGAGTGTAGAGGAGAGAGAGAGAGAGAGAGAGAGAGAGAGAGAGAGAGAGAGAGAGAGAGAGAGAGAGAGAGAGAGAGAGAGAGAGAGAGATTTTGGGAGATGTTAAGCGAATGTATAGGAACTTTTGAACCAAGTGAGAGAGTAATTGTGGAAGGGGACCTAAATGCTAAAGTAGGAGAAACGTTTAGAGAGGGTGTGGTAGGTAAATTGGGGTGCCAGGTGTAAATAATAATGGGAGCCCTTTGATTGAACTTTGTATAGAAAGGGGTATAGTTATAAGTAATACATATTTTAAGAAAAAGTGGATAAATAAGTATAAAAGATATGATGTAGGCCGTAATGACAGTAGTTTGTTGGACTACGTATTGCTAGATAAAAGACTGCTGAGTAGACTTCAAGATGTACATGTTTATAGATGGGCCACAGATATATCAGATCACTTTTTAGCTGTAGCTACAGTGAGAGTAAAAGGTAGATGGGATACAATGAAAATAGAAGTAGCAAGTAAGAGAGAGGTGAAGGTTTATAAACTAAAAGAGGAGGCAGTTAGGGTAAGATATAAACAACTATTGGGGGATAGATGGGCTAGTGAGAGTATAGGCAATGGGGTCGAAGATGTATGAGGTAGGTTTAAAAATGTAGTGTTAGAGTGTTCAACAGAAGTTTGTGATTATAGGAAAGTGGGTGTGGGAGGGAAGAAGAGTGATTGGTGGAATGATGATGTAAAGAGAGTAGTAAGGGAGAAAAAGTTAGCATATGAGAGGTTTTTACAAAGTAGAAGTGATGCAAGGAGGGAAGAGTATTTGGAGAGAAAAAGAGAGGTTAAGAGAGTGGTGAAGCAATGTAAAAAGAGAGGTTAAGAGAGTGGTGAAGCAATGTAAAAAAAGAGCTAATGAGAGAGTGGGTGAGATGATATCAACAAATTTTGTTGAAAATTAGAAAAAGTTTTGGAGTGAGATTAATAAGATGAGGAAGCCTAGGGAATGAATGGATTTGACAGTTAAATATAGGAGAGGAGAGTTATTAAATGGAGAGTTAGAGGTATCGGGAAGATGCAGGGAATATTTTAAGGAATTGTTAAATCTTGATGAAGATAGGGAAGCTGTGATTTCGTGTATAGGGCAAGGAGGAATAACATCTTGTAGGAGTGAGGAAGAACCAGTTGTGAGTGTAGGGGAAGTTCGTGAGGCAGTGGGAAGTATGAGAGGGGGTAAGGCAGCTGGGATTGATGGGATAAAGATAGAAATGTTAAAAGCAGGTGGGGATATAGTTTTGGAGTGGTTGGTGCTATTATTTAATAAATGTATGGAAGAGGGTAAGGTACATAGGGATTGGCAGAGAGCGTGTATTGTTCCTTTGTATAAAGAAAAAGGGAACAAAAGAGAGTGCAAAAATAATAGGGGAATAAGTCTATTGAGTATACCTGGTAAAGTGTATGTTAGAGTTATAATTGAAAGAATTAAGAGTAAGACGGATAGCAGATGAACGAGGAGGCTTTAGGAAAGGTAGGGGGTGTGTAGACCAAGTGTTTACAGTGAAACATATAGGTGAACAGTATTTAAAGGTAAAGAGGTTTTTGTGGCATTTATGGATTTGGAAAAGGCGTATGACAGGGTGGATAGGGAGGCAATGTGGCAGATGTTGCAGGTGTATGGAATAGGAGGTAGGTTACTGAAAGCAGGGAAGAGTTTTTACGAGGATAGTGAGGCTCAGGTTAGAGTGTGTAGGCGAGAGGGAGATTATTTCCCAGTAAAAGTAGGCCTTAGACAAGGATGTGTGATGTCACCATGGTTGTTCAATATATTTATAGATGGGGTTGTAAGAGAAGTGAATGTGCGGGTCTTGGCAAAAGGTGTGGGGTTAAAATATAAAGAATCTAACACAAAGTGGGAGTTGTCACAGTTGCTCTTTGCTGATGTCACTGTGCTTTTAGGAGATTCTGAAGAGAAGTTGCAGAGGTTGGTTGATGAATTTGGTAGGGTATGTACAAGAAGAAAATTAAAAGTGAATATAGGAAAGAGTAAGGTGATTAGGATAACAAAAAAATTAGATAACGGAAGTTTGGATATCAGATTGGAGGGAGAGAGTATGGAGGAGGTGAATGTATTCAGATATTTAGGAGTGGATTATTGTTCGGTAGTCCTAACATCCCACATAAATGTCTTCGAAAGAATGATGAGACGACAAATTACAAACTTCATGGAACAGCACAATCTATACAATCCAAACCAGATGGGTCTATGAAAGATGAGGTGAATCATAGAATTGATGAGGGAAAAAGGGTGAATGGTGCACTTAGGAGTCTGTGGGGACAAAGAACTTTGTCTGTGGAAGCAAAGAGGGGAATGTATGAGAGTATAGTTATACAAACACTCTTGTATGGGTGTGAAGCATGGGTGGTGAATGTTGCAACGAGGAGAAGGCTGGAGGCAGTGGAGATGTCATGTCTGAGGTCAATGTGTGATGTGAATATAATGCAGAGAATTCGTAGTTTGGAAATTAGGAGGAGGTGCGGAATTACTAAAACTATTATCCAGAGGAGGGGTTGTTGAGGAGGGGTTGTTGAGATGGTTCGGACATATAGAGAGAATGGAACAAAGTAGAATGACTTCGAGAGTGTATAAATCTGTAGTGGAGGGAAGGCGGGGTAGGGGTCGGAGGGAGGGGGTAAAGGAGGTTTTGTGTGCGAGGATCTTGGACTTCCAGCAAGCATGCGTGAGAGTATTTGATAGGAGTGAATTTAGACAAATGGTTTTTAATATTTGACGTGCTGTTGGAGTGTGAGCAAAGTAACATTTATGAAGGGATTCAGGGAAACCGGCAGGCCGGACTTGAGTCCTGGAGATGGAAAGTACAGTGTCTGCACTCTGAAGGACGGATGTTAATGTTGCAGTTTTATAACTGTAGTGTAAGCACGCCTCTGACAAGACAGTGATGGAGTGAATGATGATGAAAGTTTTTCTTTTTCGGGCCACCCTGACTTGGTGGGAATCGGCCGATGTGTTAACAATAATAATAATAAATAATATGTATACACTCACATATATATACAGTATGAGAGGGGGGGGGGAGAGAGTAACATTCAACAGTCCTTGCAACTCTCCCCACCACCCTTCCCCAACTCCCCTTGACTAAAACTTTCCACCCCTCCCCCTACACCCCCTCCCCCACACCCTCCCCCACCGGAGTGCAGGCTTCATTATAAAGGATTTCAGCAACAGGATCACATTCGTTAGGAAAGACGAACCGTCATCACTCTCACCCCTACCACACTGCCAGGGGGAGGCAGGGAAGCAGGAGAAGGCAGGGAAGCAGGGAAAGGCAGGGAAGCAGGGGTAGCAGGGATGAAGGGGAGGAAGGGAAGCAGGGTACAGGAAGCAGGAAGGGCAGGAAGCAGGAGTGGCAGAGAGCAGGAGTGGCAGGGAAGCAGGAGTGGCAGGGAAGCAGGAGTGGCAGGGAAGCAGGAGTGGCAGGGAAGCAGGAGTGGCAGGGAAGCAGGAGTGGCAGGAAGCAGGAGTGGCAGGGAAGCAGGAGTGGCAGGAAGCAGGAGTGGCAGGGAAGCAGGAGTGGCAGGGAAGCAGGAGTGGCAGGGAAGCAGGAGTGGCAGGGAAGCAGGAGTGGCAGGGAAGCAGGAGTGGCAGGGAAGAAGGAGTGGCAGGGAAGCAGAGGGAGGAAGCAGGAGTGGCAGGAAGCAGGAGTGGCAGAGAAGCAGGAGTGGCAGGGAAGCAGGAGTGGCAGGGAAGCAGGAGTGGCAGGGAAGAAGGAGTGGCAGGGAAGCAGGAGTGGCAGGGAAGCAGGAGTGGCAGGGAAGCAGGAGTGGCAGGGAAGCAGGAGTGGCAGGGAAGCAGGAGTGGCAGGGAAGCAGGAGTGGCAGGGAAGCAGGAGTGGCAGGGAAGCAGGAGTGGCAGGGAAGCAGGAGTGGCAGGGAAGCAGGAGTGGCAGGGAAGCAGGGGAAAGCAGGGAAGCAAGGAAGGCAGGGGGTGCTGGTTGAAAGGGGGGCATGGAAGAGCTGACCATATTTGCCTTCCATAAGAGAAATGAGAGAGAGAGAGAGAGAGAGAGAGAGAGAGAGAGAGAGAGAGAGAGAGAGAGAGAGAGAGAGAGAGAGAGAGAGGAGAAGAGAAAGAGCAATGTGCACATAAGAACTCGGATGGAAGCAACCGGAAATGGAGGAGATGAATGAAGGAAGTGAATAATCAATGAGAGATGCATGAAAGTCAAGACGAGACACATGAATAAGCAGATAATCGGAGGGAAAATAGGAAGGAAAATATGAAGGAGAATAAGAAGGAAAATCTTAAGGAAAATAGGTAGGAAAATAGGAAGGAAAAAATCAACATCCTGCACATCTTATTTTCCTTGTCCTCTTCCTTTCCTTTTTCTCTCTTTCCCCCTTCTCCTCCATCTACTCTCTTTCTTTCGTTGTCTCTTTCTCTCTCTTTCTTGAAGATGATCTACTAAATGGCAAGACAAGAGTGAGGTCCAACACCACCAATCACAATGACTAATTATTTCTCTCGTAAAAAAAAGTACTAATTACCCCAATTAAATATTAATCAGTCTTTTGTCTGTCCTCCCAGGGAGCTGATTGGTCGAGAGCGCTCTCCGGAAGCTCGCTGATTGGTGGTGTTGCAAAAAACACACTTGGGGAGTGCGCTGATTGGTGGAGTGTTGCAAAAAAACACTTGGGGAGTGCGCTGATTGGTCGAGAGTTTCCAGAAAGGCTGTGATTGGTGGGAGGGGGAAGTCTTAGGCAGTAAGCTTGTTGAAACGCGGTGATTGGGTGGTTATTTTAAGGGTGTGAGCTGATTGGCAGGTTTGTAATGGAGGAGTTTAAAGCTTATCGACTGTACGAGGGTAATTGAGGCTGCATGTTACCTGTTTAACACCAATTAAGAAATACTTTAATACCTAAATTAGGGATTTTAATACCTAAAACAGGTGCTTGAATACCTAAAATAGGTATTATAATCCCTAAAATATGTGTTTTAATACCAAAAAATAGGTGTTTTAATAACTAAAATAGGTGTTCTAATACCTAAAATAGGTATTATAATCCCTAAAATAGGGATTTTAATACCTAAAATATGTTTTAATGCATAAAATAGGTGTTTTAATAACTAAAATAGGTGTTCTAATACCTAAAATGAGTTTAATACCTAAAATAGGTGTTTTAATGCATAAAATGGGAATTTTAATACCTAAATTAGGTATTTGAATACCTAAAATCGGTATTATGTAAACTCAGTGTATATATACACTGAAAATACACATCTCTGTGTATATGTCCTGTGATTATTTGCTGCTTCAAATATCTTGGCCCCCAAGACATTGTCTGGCCAGAATGTCTTGGCCCAATGATATTCCCGGGCCAGAATATCGCGGGTCTAAATATTCCCTAGCCATATTCCGTGTGTCAAAGCATTCAGCCACCATCCATCCATCTTTTCATCCATCCATCCATCCATCCATCCATCCATCCATCCATCCATCCATCCAGGTCAACTCACCTCACACCAAATATTAACCAGCATTTACCAGCCACAACGAAACAAAAGGAAAATAATTTTACGTACAGTCTTTTCCTGCCAGAACCTCTAATATTTTTTTAAAGCAAATTTCCTATTTTTCCCCCCAATGCATTTCGAGAGAGAGAGAGAGAGAGAGAGAGAGAGAGAGAGAGAGAGAGAGAGAGAGAGAGAGGAAACCATTTTCATTTTTGGTCGGTGAATAATACACACACACACACACACACATACACACACACACACACACACACACAGGGCCAGGAGCTGAGTCTCGACCCCTGCAACCACAATTAGGTGAGTACACACACATGCACACACACACACACACACACACACACAGGTTGTTTCAGAGAGGAAACACAGAAACAAGGGGACACAACTGGAAGCTGAAGACTCAGATGAGTCAAAGGGATGTCAGGAAACATTTCTTCAGCCACAGAGTAGTCAGGAAGTGGAATGGACTAGAGAAAGATATAGTGGAGGCAGGAACCATACATAGTTTTAAGACAAGGTATGATAAAGCTCATGGAGCAGGGAGAGCAGAGACCCAGTAGCAGACAGCGAAGAGGCGGGGCCAGGAGCTGAGTCTCGACCCCTGCAACCACAATTAGGTGAGTACAATTAGGTGAGTACACACACACACACACACATGCACACACACACACACACATGCACACACACACACACACACATGCACACACACACACACACATGCACACACACACACACATTCACACACACACACACACACACATGCACACACACACACACACATTCACACACACACACACACACATGCACACACACAGCGGATAACGCCTTGACACCCACGTAAAAAAATGTATTATTTATAAAAAATAGCTGGGACAAAAAATAGGTGGGACAATGAATAGCTGGGACAAGGAATAGCTGGGACAAGGAATAGCTGGGACAAAAAATAGCTGGGTCAAGGAATAGCTGGGACAAGGAATAGCTGGGTCAAGGAATAGCTGGGACAAGGAATAGCTGGGACAAAAAATAGGTGGGACAAGGAATAGCTGGGACAAAAAATAAGTGGGACAAGGAATAGCTGGGACAAAAAATGGTGGGACAAGGAATAGCTGGGACAAGGAATAGGTGGGACTAGGAATAGGTGGGACAAGGAATAGCTGGGACAAGGAATAGCTGAGACAAAGAATAGCTGGGACAAAGAATAGCTGGGACAAGGAATAGCAGTAACATTTAATAGCTGGGATAAGGAATAGTTGTAACAAAGAACAGATGGGGTGAAGAGGGATAGCTTGAGCAAACACAAATGTTGGGACAAACACACTCCAGAAAAGAGAGAGAGAGAGAGAGAGAGAGAGAGGAGAGAGAGAGAGAGAGAGAGAGAGAAAGAGAAGAGAGAGAGAGAAGAGAGAAAGGAAGAGAAGATAAAGTAGAGAGAAGAGAGAGGGGAGAAGAGAGGAGAGAGAAGAGAGAGAGAGAGAGAGAGAGAGAGAGAGAGAGAAGAGAGAGGAGAGAGAGAAAGAAGAGAGAGAGAGAGAGAGAGAGAGAAAGAGTTAACCAGGTCAGACTTGTCACGACAGAGATAAACCTGGACAAGAAAAGACTAAACTAGGACAAGCCTAGTTTACCCAGGACAAATGTGGACTCCCCGCAACAAATGCTACCTAGGTAGTACAAGGACTAACTAGAACAGCGAGACTAGCTAGGACAAAGACTGACTAGCTGGGACAAGCTAGGAGAAAAAGTTTACATAGGAAGAGAGCCGAGAGAAGGATGAAACATTAATTGAGGAAAGCGAGAATAAAGGATGTGAAAGGGGGAAAAGAGAAACATGGGGAGAGAGAGAGAGAGAGAACCATGACTGCGTACAGAGGGGATCTATGAGAGGAAACAAGGGGAATGGAACCCACTGAGAGGGGAGGCGATTTCTGAACGACATTTGTATAGTTTTCTGTAGAGAAGCTCTGCGTTCTTGCTGGTCTTGTTTATCTTCTCGTTATTATTTTTTTTTGGGGGCTGTTATCGTTGTTTGTGTTGGTCTTGTTGGTGCTGTTATTGTTGCTGGTGTTATTGATGGTGCTGTTGTTGTTGATAATGTTGTTGTTCTTGCTGTTGGTGGTGTTGTTGGTGTTGTTATTGTTGCTGCTGTTATTGTTGTTGTTATTGTTACAGTTTGTGCTGTTATTGCTCGTCTTATTATTGTTAGTGTTATTATAGCTACTGTTGGGCTTCTTGTTCTTGCAGTTAGTGTTCCTGTTTGTCTTTTTATTTGGCTACTTCTTGCTCTTAATGTTGTTGCTAATGTTTTTGTGAGACCTGTTATTGTTCCCGTGTTCTTGTTGTCACTCACGTCTTTCTCAGGCATACATCAGAGAAACTTTTTAAATATTTGAATGAAATTATAAAAATCACTAAACTTTTCCTCTAAAATTGTGATTTTATGTATATAATGCTTGAGAGTTATTATATGAAGATGTGCTCCTTCATATGATAACACTGTACTATCCTGAGGCAGATCTTTACTAAAGTACTTAACCTTACTCTAGAAGATGGGCAGTGGGACCAAGCTACACTCCCAGTCAGACTAGGAGGCATTGGTGTCCGCAAGTCATCTCAGATTGCGCTACCTGCTTTCCTGTCCTCATGTGTTGCATCCTGAGGGCTTGTAGCAGCTATTCTCCCTGAATATCTTAGGGACACGATTGGAGTCCATGACCAAAAGTTCATTGACGGAGCCAGAATCTGGGATAATCTAACGGGCTCTGAAACCAGATCTGCTCCCCCAACAACTACAAACAGTAGCACTGGGATGGCCCAATAGGGGAGAATATAGACTCAACAATGCTTCAGAGTGTGTCAGGTAAGAATAGAGCACGCCTCCTTGCAGTGAGAGCTCCTCATGCAGGGAACTTTCTGTTGGCTGTTCCGAACTCCAGCGTTGGCACACGCCTCGACCCACAAACCATCCGAATTGGTGTTGCCCTTCGACTTGTCGCCCCTATTCTCGCCGAACACAGGTGTATTTGTGGCAGTGAAGCAGCAGACCGATTCCGGTACCATTGTCTTGTGTGCGGTACATCCGAGGGAAAGATTGCAAGACATGAGGAGGTTAATAACATTACCAAGAGGAGCCTCAAAACAGCCAGATGCCCAGCAGTAAGGGAGCCACCCCAACTATGTAGATCTGATGGCAGCCAAAAGTGCCCAGATGGTATCACCCTTCAAGCCTAGACAGACGGCAAGCAGGTGGTGTGGGACTACACATGTGCATCTACCTTGGCTGATACCTATCTCCAATACACCAGGGAGGAAGGAGGGGCAGCTGCCAGCTTCAAGGGGTCCCAAAAGTGTAGAAAATACGGAGAACTTGCCCATCATTATATGTTTGTTCCCAAAGGCTCGGAGACCCTTGGCTCATGGGGAAAGAGTGCACCTAAGTTCCTTAAGGAGCTAGGCAAAAGACTCATCAGGATAACTAGGGATACCAGGGCAGCTAGTTTTCTATTCCAGCGACTCAGCGCTGCTATTCAGAGGGGTAATGCCTGCTGTATTTTGGGCACGCGCCCCAGCTTTGAGGAGCTGGATGAGATTTTCGCATTATAATCAGTGATAAACACCCAACAATATGTACTAGACATGTATCTCTCACATCTCATGTACTGTATATGCCATCTTTATATCAACAATGTATCTCTTAAATCTTTTGTACCATATTATGTAATAAAATATACCTATTGGTAAAATAGAATAAAAAGATGGGGTGGTAGGGGAAGTGGAATATTCAAATGGCTTCAGGAAGAAATCCAAATATTCTTCCTTGAAGCCTTTTTATCCACTTCTCCGAGGCTATGGGTCCCACAATTTACACGAGAGGTGGACCATATTATATATGTATAATAATATATATTATATATATATATATATATATATATATATATATATATATATATATATATATATATATATATATATATATATATATATATATATATATATATATGTTATGATGAGAATTATGGCTCAGTTTTTCATAGGCCTTATATAGGCCTATGAAACAAGGAAAATTATTTTGAGTGATAAGAAAATGTCATTTTAAATTAGAAAACATAACTTGTTTTATTAAGTTTCTGTATGTTAAGTTAGGGATAATCCTGTCCACTTCAGTCAGAAATCTAAGGTAAGTGAGAAACACAGAATGTCTTGTTCCTTCATCATTGGGAGGAGTGAAGCTGGCTACACAGGAAGACAGGGAGGAGTGAAGCTGGCTACACAGGAAGACAGGGAGGAGTGAAGCTGGCTACACAGGAAGACAGGGAGGAGTGAAGTTGGCTACACAGGAAGACAGGGAGGAGTGAAGTTGGCTACACAGGAAGACAGGGAGGAGTGAAGTTGGCTACACAGGAAGACAGGGAGGAGTGAAGCTGGCTACACAGGAAGACAGGGAGGAGTGAAGCTGGCTACCGGAAGACAGGGAGGAGTGAAGTTGGCTACACAGGAAGACAGGGAGGAGTGAAGCTGGCTACACAGGAAGACAGGGAGGAGTGAAGTTGGCTACACAGGAAGACAGGGAGGAGTGAAGTTGGCTACACAGGAAGACAGGGAGGAGTGAAGTTGGCTACACAGGAAGACAGGGAGAAGTGAAGCTGGCTACACAGGAAGACAGGGAGAAGTGAAGTTGGCTACACAGGAAGACAGGGAGGAGTGAAGTTGGCTACACAGGAAGACAGTGAGAAGTGAAGTTGGCTACACAGGAAGACAGGGAGGAGTGAAGCTGGCTACACAGGAAGACAGGGAGGAGTGAAGCTGGCTACACAGGAAGACAGGGAGGAGTGAAGCTGGCTACACAGGAAGACAGGAGGAGTGAAGCTGGCTACAAGGAAGACAGGGAGGAGTGTACTGGCTACACAGGAAGACAGGGAGAAGTGAAGTTGGCTACACAGGAAGACAGGGAGGAGTGAAGCTGGCTACACAGGAAGACAGGGAAAAGTGAAGTTGGCTACACAGGAAGACAGAGAGAAGTGAAGTTGGCTACACAGGAAGACAGGGAGGAGTGAAGTTGGCTACACAGGAAGACAGGGAAAAGTGAAGTTGGCTACACAGGAAGACAGAGAGAAGTGAAGTTGGCTACACAGGAAGACAGGGAGGAGTGAAGTTGGCTACACAGGAAGACAGGGAGAAGTGAAGTTGGCTACACAGGAAGACAGGGAGAGGAAGTTGGCTAACAGGAAGACAGGAGAGTGAGCTGGCTACACAGGAAGACAGGGAGGAGTGAAGTTGGCTACACAGGAAGACAGGGAGGAGTGAAGCTGGCTACACATGAAGACAGGGAGAAGTGAAGTTGGCTACACAGGAAGACAGGGAGGAGTGAAGTTGGCTACACAGGAAGACAGGGAGAAGTGAAGTTGGCTACACAGGAAGACAGGGAGGAATGAAGCTGGCTACACAGGAAGACAGGAGGAGTGAAGCTGGCTACACAGGAAGACAGGAGGAGTGAAGCTGGCTACACAGGAAGACAGGGAGAAGTGAAGTTGGCTACACAGGAAGACAGGGAGGAGTGAAGTTGGCTACACAGGAAGACAGGGAGAAGTGAAGTTGGCTACACAGGAAGACAGGGAGGAGTGAAGCTGGCTACACAGGAAGACAGGGAGGAGTGAAGCTGGCTACACAGGAAGACAGGGAGGAGTGAAGCTGGTTACACAGGAAGACAGGGAGGATGAAGCTGGCTACACAGGAAGACAGGGAGGAGTGAAGCTGTACACAGGAAGACAGGGAGGAGTGAAGTTGGCTCAGGAAGACAGGAGGAGAATTGGCACACAGGAAGACAGGAGGAGTGAAGTTGGCTACACAGGAAGACAGGAGGATGGAAGCTGGCTACACAGGAAGACAGGGAGGAGTGAAGTTGGCTACACAGGAAGACAGGGAGGAGTGAGTGGCTACACAGGAAGACAGGGAGGAGTGAAGCTGGCTACACAGGAAGACAGGGAGGAGTGAAGCTGGCTACACAGGAAGACAGGGAGGAGTGAAGTTGGCTACACAGGAAGACAGGGAGGAGTGAAGCTGGCTACACAGGAAGACAGGGAGGAGTGAAGCTGGCTACACAGGAAGACAGGGAGGAGTGAAGCTGGCTACACAGGAAGACAGGGAGGAGTGAAGTTGGCTACACAGGAAGACAGGGAGGAGTGAAGCTGGCTACACAGGACAGGGAGGACTGAAGTTGGCTACACAGGAAGACAGGGAGGAGTGAAGTTGGCTACACAGGACAGGGAGGACTGAAGTTGGCTACACAGGAAGACATGGAGGACTGAAGTTGGCTACACAGGAAGACATGGAGGACTGAAGTTGGCTACACAGGAAGACATGGAGGAGTGAAGTTGACTACACAGGAACACAGGGAGGACTGAAGTTGACGACACAGAAACACAGGGAGGACTGAAGTTGGCTACACAGGAAGACAGGGAGGACTGAAGTTGGCTACACAGGAAGACAGGGCTATGCCTTGCTTGGGAGTGCACCAACAGAGGTCCTGCAACACCCGTTTAAAAAAAACTCCGAAACAGGTGCTGAAAAAACCAGGTTGAAGCTGATACATGAGTTTCAGCAGACTACTAATTGTAAGTAAAAATAATAACATGTTTCCCCACATTTCCATGACTGTTATTAAACCAGTGTAATAACCCCCGCCCATGTAGTGTTCTGCCCTGCCACCAACATAACATAAGCACAAGTAAAGAATGCTCTGTGCTCGAGGAAGAAGAACTAGGGCGCCAGCTAGTAAATTTTGGAGTGTAACCTTGCACGTTTAAGGTGCACTGTCGGGCGTTGTTGTTATTGTTGTAGTAGTAGTAGTAGTAGTAGTAGTAGAAGTAGTAGTAGTAGTAGTAGAAGTAGTAGTAGTAGTAGAAGAAGTAGTAGTGGTAGTAGCAGTAGTAGTAGTATAGTAGTAGTAGTAGCAGTAGTAGTAGTATAGTAGGAGTAGTAGCAGTAGTAGTAGTAGTAGTAGTAGTAGTAGTAGTAGTAGTAGTAGAAGTATTAGTATGGTAGTAGTAGTAGTAGTAGTAGTAGAAGTATAATAGTAGTAGAAGTAGTACAATAGTAGTATAGTAGTAGTAGCAGTATAGTAGTTATAGTAGGCACTCTCTTAGTATGACAGGGTGGTGTGTCCTGGCAGGGGGCAGGGGGCAGGGGGCAGGGAGCAGTGGACAGGGGCAGGGGGTGAGAGAGAGCAACTTCTCCCGATGCACCAGAGGACAAAATGAGACAAGATGATAGCATGGGTCCCTGAGTGAGCCTCCGGGGGTCCCTGAGTGAGCCTCCGGGGGTATATTTGCAATGCATATTGACTACCTACGAGCCAGGGAGAGGCGGGGAGGGGGTGAGGATGGACGGAAGAGGCGGGAGGGGTGAGGAAGGACGGGAAGAGGCGGGGAGGGGTGAGGAAGGACGGGAAGAGGCGGGGAGGGGTGAGGAAGGACGGAAGAGGCGGGGAGGGGTGAGGAAGGACGGGAAGAGGCGGAGAGGGGTGAGGAAGGACGGGAAGAGGCGGAGAGGGGGTGAGGAAGGGCGGGAAGAGGCGGAGAAGGGGTGAGGAAGGACGGAAGAGGCGGGGAGAAAGGGCGGGAAAAGGCGGGGAGGGTGAGGAAGGACGATAAGAGGCGGGAGGGGTGAGGAAGGACGGAAGAGGCAGGGAGGGTGAGGAAGGACGGAAAAGGCGGGAGGGGTGAGGAAGGACGATAAGAGGCGGGAGGGGTGAGGAAGGACGGGAAGAGGCGGGAGGGGTGAGGAAGGACGGGAAGAGGCGGGGAGGGTGAGGAAGGACGGGAAGAGGCGGGGAGGGGTGAGGAAGGACGGGAAGAGGCGGGAGGGGGTGAGGAAGGACGGAAGAGGCAGAGAAGAGGTGAGGAAGGACGGGAAGAGGCGGGGAGAAAGGACGGGAAGAGGCGGGGAGGGGGTGAGGAAGGACGGGAAGAGGCGGGGGGGGCGGGGTGAGGAAGGACGGAAGAGGCGGGGAGGGGTGAGGAAGGATGGGAAGAGGTGGGGAGGGGTGAGGAACGGATGGGAATAGGCGGGAGGGGTGACGAAGGATGGGAAGAGGCGTGGAGGGGGTGAGGAAGGATGGGAAGAGGAGGGGAGGGGTGAGGAAGGATGGGAAGAGGAGGGGAGGGGTGAGGACGGATGGGAAGAGGCGGGGAGGAGGTGAGAAAGAATGGGAAGAGGCTAGGAGGGAAGATGGGTGAGGAAAATATGGGGAGGACCGAGCTGGACGCTTTAGAGAAGAAATTGCGTAGGAATGGCGGCAGGGCGAGTTAATGGGTAGGATAGTGAAACCCATCCTGACTAAGAACATAGATTTCTCGTACATAATTTTAAGGAAATTTATCGATATTCTAAATTTTGGTTAGGTTAGGTTAGGTTAGACGAGGCAAGGCTAGGTTAGGTTAGGTTATATAAGAAGAGGCAAGGCTAGGTTTAGAGAGGTTCGGTTTGATTAAGTTTGATTACGATGGTATACCAACGAGAGGATTACATTGTATTTAGGTTAGGTTTATTTAAGTCAGTCAGGAATAACAATTAAAGCGACAATACATAATAGCTATAGACACTTTTGAAGAGCGAAGAGAAAACGGAGATCCACTTAACTGGCAGTGAAATACACAGTGAAACAGTGACGTTCTTATTCCAGTGTCACAGTCACCCAATCCAGTGTCACAGTCGCCCAATCCAGTGTCACAGTCACCCAATCCAGTGTTATAGTCACCCATTCCAGTGTCACATTCACTCATTACAGTGTCACAGTCACTCATTACAGTGTCACAATCACCCATTTGACGTTCTTAGTCAAAGTGATATAGTGACGTTACTGAGAATAACGTGAATACCAGCACGAGCAAATTCGGCAGTTTTTTTTTTTTGGTTGTCAAAAAACTGCGTTTGGCAGATGGCAGTTGCTGTCAGGTGTGTCTTGGTAGAGGCCTGTACCGATGGCCCAATACTTCCGTGGATGAACCGCTGCCTCCGTAGGTGGACCACTGCCACAACTGACTCGATAATGGTCCGGGATGGACCGAAACGTCGCTTAGAGATTCATCTCCAATTTTGTGGGTTAGTTGTGTGTTGGTGCAGCCAAGTTATTGTGTCCTTGTGTGTCGTTCCAGTCACGGTGTTGTGCCTTTGTAGCATGTGTTGTGACTTTGTTTTCCCCTCTTTAAAAGACCTTGATTACCCCCGTGGGTTGAACTTCCTTCCCTGGCCCTGACGCAACTTGCGTCGCCAGCCAAACATCTCCCTTCACTCTTCAGAATGACGCAACTTGCGTCACACACACACACACTCGACGCCTATAACAACAACAGCAACAACGACGACTAACAACCACGCAATTCAACGCACAGAATAATTAAATGATCTTCTTGATTAAACATCGCTAACAACATTAAGATAATTAATGTTCCAGTTGGAATTACTCTGCCTGCTCGGCTTGTACCAGGAGCAGTGGTGCTGCTTACCCGAACTACACCACCACCACCACAGCTGTTGCACCACCACCACCACAGCTGCTGCACCACCACCACAGCTGCTGTACCTCCACCACAACTGCTGCACCACAAGAGTTCACCACTACCACGGCTGCTTCACCACCAGAGTTCACCACTACCACAGCTGCTGCACCACCAGACGTCATCACTACCACAGCTGCTGCACCACCAGACGTCATCACTACCACAGCTGCTGCACTACCAGAGTTCACCACTACCAACACTGCACCACCTGAGATCACCACCACCTGAGATCACCAATACCATTGCACCACCTGAGATGACCATTACCACTGCACCACCTGAGATGACCATTACCACTGAACCACCTGAGATCACCACTACCACTGCACCACCTGAAATCACCACTATACCACTGCACCACCTGAGATCATCATTATCACTGCACCACCTGAGATCACCACTACCACTGCACAACCTGAGATCACCATTACCACTGAACTACCTGAGATCACCACTACCACTGCACCACCTTAGATCACCACTACCACTGCACCACCTGAGATCACCACTACCACTGAACCACCTGAGATCACCACTACCACTGCACCACCTGAGATCACCACTACCACTGCACCACCTGAGATCACTACTACCACTGCACCACCTGAGATCACCACTACCACTGTACCACCTGAGATGACCATTACCACTGAACCACCTGAGATCACCACTACCACTGCACCACCTGAGATCACCACTACAATTGCACCACCTGAAATCACCACTATACCACTGCACCACCTGAGATCATCATTACCACTGCACCACCTGAGATCACCACTACCACTGCACCACCTGAGATCACCATTACCACTGAACTACCTGAGATCACCACTACCACTGCACCACCTTAGATCACAACTACCACTGCACCACCTGAGATCACCACTACCACTGCACCACCTGAGATCACCATTACCACTGAACTATATGAGATCACCACTACCACTGCACCACCTGAGATCACCACTACCACTGCACCACCTGAGATCACCACTACCACTGCATCTCCTGAGATCACCATTACCACTGAACCACCTGAGATCACCACTACCACTGCACCACCTGAGATCACCACTACCACTGCACCACCTGAGATCACCACTACCACTGCACCACCTGAGATCACCATTACCACTGCACCACCTGAGGTCCTTATTACCAATGCTATTGCAACAACAGAGATTGCTTTTGTTGTGCTTTTGGTTATTTTTGTTAACTGGAAAAGAAAAATAGCTTGACGACCCGTTCAGTGGCGCCAGTCCAATGACAGCACCATAGCTGGGGACAGTGGTGACTACGATCTGGGGACAGGTGGTGACTACAAGAGCAGGTTGGAAGGTGGGACCTTCTTTAACACTGTGACAGTGCTGGGATCAGTGGTCTGAATGGTACTGAGAAAGTCCTCCGGATGCTCTAGACCTAGAGGCTAAAGGTATCTAGAAGTCCCTCTAGATACTTTTAACCCGGAGGCTTCTGATAAGAAGCAAGGAGTCCCTCTGTAAAACATTTCAGGCCTAGAGGCCTATATTACAGATGCACATTATCGTGGAATGTTACCATTTTCGGGTAATAAGAAACATCTTAGCGTTTGTTTGTAATGGTGTGTGGTTATTTATCGTTGTTAGTGATTCCGCCTGTTGTTCTGCCTCTATTACACGAGCCTGTATCAGAGATAATGAGGAAACAAGCGCCTCGGTAATTATGGCGGGTTGTGTAATTGAGGGTAATTAGCAAGTAACATTACACGTTGCTTGGGAAACTTGTGTCTTGAAGATCGTGTGGGCGACTCATTAACATTAATATATCCAGTAGTTACATTTTATGTTTATGTCTGCGAGGCTGTCACTAAAGTATCTGCATCAGATATTTAGTTGTTTATTAAATCGACAGATAGTTGATTAAGACATGTGTAACAAGTGTGTATCTTTGCTATGGAGACGGCTCACCAAGCAGTGGCTTTATCAGTTTAGTTAGAAAAACACTAGAGGTGACGGTAGAAGTGGAAAAAATTAGTTGGAGGTGATGAGTCTCTCAGCCTAAAGTGCAATCATTTTAGTGTAAGAACCTGCGTGTGTTACTTCAGTAAGCTGTTAGTTGCAAATTGTACAAAAATTCACCCTGTACTCACCTAGTTGTGGTTGCAGGGGTCTAGTCATAGCTCCTGGCCCTGTGTGTGTGTTTGTTTTTAGTCATCAAACTTATGTAGTAGTTTGCAGTACCTTCTTGCTTCTTATCTGATCAACAGTTCTGTATTAGCTGTGTAGCCAGGAAGTAAGTCCTGCCTTCTCTGCTCTACACTTGTGTATGGCTGTGTAGCCAGGTATGCTGTATACATCTGTTCTGTCGTGTTACTGCCAGGTCTCTATAAAAAAAAATTCATAGCTGAATTTACAGACTAAGTTGTTATTCTATCTTAGCTGTGTCCTACCTAACCTAATTTCAAAGCCCAGTTTCATGTAAATTGTACTACCCCTCGCCCCTCTCCTCCAGGATGCCACCCACAACAGGGAAAAAGCATTCAGGTAACCAACTATTTACCGGGGGAAAACTGGAAGCAGGTGCAAAGCAGGTACTGGAAGCAGGTCTTGCCCCCCACCCTGGAATCAAACTTAGGTCATTTATCTTGTGATCCGAGTGGCATGTCACTCTTAAGTCTACGGAATTTACTTCTTTGATATTAGAGTTAATTTCGCACCTAGAAGTCTTTCTAGAGATATAGTTAACAATAGTTTCATACTATTTTTATAAACATGTCTTCGTAAGAGAATTAAATCCTATTTACGTCCCCTGCACTGTATAAATGCTGGTCCATGGCGTTCGTTTTTTGGTTCATGGTATGCCTTTTTTTGGGGGTCCATTGGGTTCATTTGTTCAGTCATTGTGTCCTTTGTTGTTCAGTTACGTCCTTTTATTGACCAATGGCTTCCATTTGGAGGTCCATCGCATTCGTTTGCTGGCCCTTTACTTCCTGTAATTGGTAAGCAGCGTCCCTTTGTTGGTCCACTGCGTTCGTGTGTTGGTCCACAGCCTCCGTTTCGTTGGTCCAAGGCTTCGTCTTGGCTGGAGTGAAGGTCACAAAATTGGACATCGAGTCTGGTCCTCAGAGCTTTCATCAGATTCTCTGGAGTCGCATTTTCTTCGCCTTGTTTCTTCAAGAGTCTTGTAAAGCTAAACTGTTTTCTTTGGTGGTAATCCTTGTCTTCTTGTAGATTGCTGCAAGATGAATGAGACGAGTACAACACCTGGCCATCTTTAATGTCAAGACGTACGTGCACGACTGACATTTTTTTTTTTTTTCAATTCAAGACGGAGATTATAACATGGAGACAGGGAAAGATGAGGCAGTCAGTCCTTCAGTTTTGATCAGTTGGAAAAGATTGAGGAACTGGACACCTGTCAAGGCTGAGAGACTGGAGACCTGTCAAGGCAGAGGAACTGATTACTTCATCTTTTACAGTTGGCGAAACGTCTTCATCACAATAATACCCAAATGCTGCAAATGAATCTTATTCAACTTGTTGGCACTATTTTGGTGGTTGGTGCGCATGTGTTGACGGTCTGAGGGAGAGGTTGCCCAGTGCCATCGAGCACTTCGTGTACGTCCTGATTTTGTTAACAAGACACTCACAAAACTCTCGTTGAGGTAAAAAATTCCAAATTATCCACAGTTTGGGGAGAAAATTTAGAACACGTTTTAACTTCTTCCTGGATTATTATTGGGCAGGTTGAGAGAGTTTTGGGACGACATTTCGGGGATGATGCTGGCGGAGACGACGTTTCGAGTAGGCCCTCGGAGCTGTGAGACGACCCGTCGCCTGGCGTCGCCTCGCGATATGGAACAAGACCAACAGAGCCTTATTTCCG